>PVIR01032608.1:0-18530 GCA_004026965.1 Petromus typicus
TCCTCCTGCCTCTGCCTCCCGAGTGCTGGGATGACAGGCGTGAGCCACCACGCCCGGCACTGTGGTATGTGGTACTGGTTGCTGCTGGGTGTGGGTCTCCACACCCAGTATTGTTATGTGGTTACCGGGGAATCGAACCCGGGTCCTTGCGCTTGCGAGACAGGCGCCGGAACCACTGAGCTAACTCCCCGGCCCCACAGTAAAACTTTTTCTGCTCAAACCCCATATAATTCTTATATAAAATTCAAGGGGTATTTCATGTGTGTGTATGTAAATTAAGGGGAAACTTGTTGTCTCTTGTATCTGTAGGACTTTGTAGTTCCAGAGAAGATTTCAGTTTACTTAAGAAAGAAAATCCATTTCTTGGTCTCTGTTATTCTTTTTTTTTTTTGAGACAGGGTCTCGTTTTGTAGTTCAGGCTGGCCCTGAGCTCAGCCTCCAACTCACATCACAGCAATCCTCCTGCCTCTGCCTCCCGAGTGCTGGGACTACAGGCGTGAGCCACCACGCCTGGCACTGTGGTATGTGGTACTGATTGCTGCTGGGTGTGAGTCTCCACATCCAGTATTGTATGTGGTTGCTGGGGAATCGAACCCTGGTCCTTGCGCTTGCAAGAGAGGTGATGGAACTACTGAGCTAACTCCTCGGCCCTCTCTGTTATTCTTGTATAATTTTTCCTCACCAGTGTGAAAATGTTGCCTCAGTAAGGAGGTGGGGCATGTCTGCCCTTCCAGTAACCACCTCTGTGTGCCAGGAGAACTCACAGAGGTGGTCAGGGTTTGGGTACCTCTGGGAAGGGGGATGTCCTGAAGAGAGGTAAAGGGTCTTCTTTTTCTTTGGCTGTGAATTGACCATGCCTTCTGTAGAGCATGGGTCTACTTGTGAGAGTTTGACATGAGAATGCTCATAGCTGCAAAATGGCCTCTTCCAGGTCTGGAGAGGAGGTAGCAGCAAAGAAATGTCTGCATGCACATCAGTCTCCTGCAGGTGTTTGGTGTACTCTGTCTGCTTGAGAAGGGTACTAAGAAATGCTAAGGTGCATTTCTTGCTTGACTTCTTCTGCCAGTTACCACTTCAGCCTAGATTACAGCTGGATTTTCTTCCCAATCAGAGATCTTGTTCTGAAGAGAATTCATGAAAATATAGAAGTTATTATTTTTTTAATCCTTATATTCAAGATAAGTTGCATCACTGTTCTCTTTGTTTCTTCTTTGTCTTGGTGTCTTGTATTCTAATCTCCTTCCCTGTCTTTATACTGCAATGTTAGACATTGTTTGACACGGCATTTATTTTAGTCTTTATGAGATGTTTGCTTTTATAGGAATAATTGACATCTCAGACTGATTCCTGGAGACAAAGTAAATGTGTCTATTCTTTGAATGTTTTTTTTAAATTAGCTTTTTAAAGAAGATTTGATCAAAATCAACTTGGGCTTTGGGCACTGGAAAAAAATGAAGGTTATACTGGGAATTGAACCTGGGGCCTGGCTAACATTCTACCACTGAGTCATATTGTAAAGTCATATTGTAAATTTTATTTGAAGAAATACCAACACTGGCTGGTTCCAGTCTGAATAAAAGGAATAAGAGCAAGAAAGAGCACATAAATGGATAGAGGACAAATTATGGTAGGAGTAGTCCTCAGGTATCTAATTTTTCAGGCTACAAATTGGGACACAAATTCTGGCAAATGTGTTTGTAATGGTGAAAGTAATAAGGGAGACTGTTTATGTTTTAGCTTTTCCAGAATTTAGCAGACAGCAATAGCACTCCATCTAGGTATGTAGAACAAAGAAGCAAAGAGAAGCAGGCCATAAAAACCTTAAGGGAATAAAATGTCAGCGTCATTGCTACCTCAGAAACTCTATTGATCCTAGAGGGTTACAGAGCTCAGAGCCCCATTCTGTCGAGTAATTATTTGGGGTAGTCATTTCACATAGCCTAACCTCTATGTCCTTCTCAAGTAAATAATTAGAAGGTGATATGGAGTGATTTCTGGTCATTATTATAGACCTGGTCTCCAGATTGCTAATGTTGAAAGGAGCCTGGGCAAGAAGTAATTAAAGACATTTGCTGTAGGTTGCTGTGCTGAGTCTTGCTTCTGGGCATATTCTGCACTTGAAAATGAAATTGGAGTTTTAAAAACACAATCAACATTTCCTTTTATTTTCTAGCTTCTACCCAAACCCCTGGGTTTCTGTCTTTAATACTCTGGAAAATGAAAATAGACTTCTTGATTACTCATGGCCCCAAGATGTTGTTCATGTTTCAGCTAAGAAGAATGTTAATTGCTCATGCAGAATAGAGATGTGAGCCACCAGGATTTCTCAGGATAGGGCTAGATGGTTGTTCATGAAAGATTTCTCAAAATCACTCATAATGGGCTAAAAACAATCTAATTTGAATTTGGAAAATGTGAAGGAATTGTTTGAATAGATTGAATTCCAATTTGTATGGCAAAAAAATTGTATTGGGTTTGGTTCTCTCAAAAATTCCAAGTAAATCAGGCTTGGGTGTATAGTTCATGTTTAAAAATAGCATTATCCTCTTACTGTCTCTAATCAGAAGGCATTCCATTAACACCATGGTGTCCTGGAGTGGAAGAGTCCTGGTAATCCTATTGTTTATCAGCTGCATTTTGTAGGTAAGACATACACAAAATGTACAGAAGGGTTGTGCTGGTCTCAGGTCTCACTAATTTTCAATTTCATCCAGAGGCACACCTGGCTTTCCTTGCATGTTGCTGTAATTCACCTTCTCTGTACTGCATGAGCAGCACATTGGCCAGCCCTTGCCCTTCCCTTGGAGGCTGTGGCATCTACTAGTCAGAGGGTACTATGGCTTTACTGTCCCAGTGCAGCCCCCTAAGTGCTTCGTGGCGTGGCTTTCAAGAACATCACTTCTGATTGTGTTTCTTTGTCTTGAAAAATATGATGGACTAATTTCAACTAAGTGAGGCACTGACTGAACTAGAACTATAGAAAACTTGCTGATGGGTGCTTAGGGATCATCTTGTTCAACTCAGTAGTCTCACTACAAGTATAGTAATTTTCCTCCTTCTTCTTCTGGAGGAAGGCTTGCTAGGGGCAGATAGAATGGAGAAATTTTTTTTCTGGTAACTTGACTAATGATTCTAGGCCAGTAGAGTATTTCACTTGGAAAGAAAGGACCAGAAATGAACCAAATGGGACAGATTTTTTTCCTTTACTTACTTGAATGGCTTCAGGAAACAATGAGCAGAAATCTCGAAGTGGAAGCATCTTGCATATGGCTTTCCCTCAGCAACTGGATTAAGTTTCTTGCTAGATCTATTTTTTATGATGATATGAGGTTTAGATTGTGGGTTTGGGGTGAAATTAGTCTTAGAATTCTCCAAGTTACTCTTCCTTTTGGGCTTCCTTCTGAGAATCTACACAAAGAACAAATATCACCTAGGATAACCGTGTATTTTTTTCTTTCAATTAATTCTCCTTTCTTGTAACCTCTTAATAAGAGTATCTGGAAGTGAGAAAGAAAAAGATCATTGGTGCACGTTGCCACTAGATAGGATAGAGTAGATGCAACATAATTTTTCAAAAAACAAAGTTGGTAAGCAGGGCTCTTGTAACAGTGCAATCCACAGTAGCAAATAATAATAACTATTATATATATATATATAATAGTTATTATATATATATATATATATATATATATATATATATATATATATATATTTAGACAAGGTCTTCCTTTGTAGTTCAGACTGGCTCCAAACTCACTATGTGGTCCAGGCCATCCTCGAGCTCACAGCACGCCTCCTGCCTCTGCCTCCTAAGTGCTAGGATTATAGGTGTGAGCCACCATGTCCAGCAACAATATTTTTTTTAATTCTTGGTTTTAATAGTCAAGACGCTTAAAGGTGGCACTAGGAAGTTTCTTGGTACAATTTTTATATATAATAATGGGCCAAAGATTTAGTTCAAGTGGTATTGTGCCTACCTTGGAAGCACAAGGCCCTGAGTTCTATCCCTGGTACCACACACACACACACACACACACACACACACACACACACACAAATAAATAAAATAAAGAGAGAGAGGAAAAAAATGAGTAAATAATAATGACTTTCTAGAAAACTAGTTTTTATAGAAATAACATATATAAACATAAATTCCATATGAGTAACATCTGACTGCATGACATTTTACTCTAGGGATATGGTTCATTAAATTTCATTTCATGTGAATTATGAGTTAAGTTCAAAATCTAAGCAAACTTAGAATCTGTCTCTGAAGTTCATATGAGAAATTGAAATTCTGGGAGGAAATTCTAAATTGTCTATATATAATTTCTAATTTATGTTGTGCTATTTCAGTGTAAGGATAATGACATGAAGTAGAAATTGTCCTTTAGTAGACAGATGAAGGTAATTACAGTGATTATAAGAGATGCTAGAAAATATCACAATAAATTGGCTAATTTAGTTCACATTACAGAAACTATTAAAATGCAAGCATTAAATTATAAATGTGAAATGTTTATTAAAAATCACATAGCACAAAATCTTTTGAATTGGTAATTTTACAGAAGCCATTGTCCATCTTTACTGACCTAATTTGTGATACATACTTAGAAATCAATCTTCAAAGAGAGCCTAATTCCTTCTTTTCTTACTTTTTTCTTTCTTCCTGTATGTTTTCTTCATTCTTTTAAAACTTTGTCTCTTTCTCCTTGGGTATTTGCCTCTGAGGAGTTGTACATCTAAATCCTTTGTCTTTTTAGAGGTAGAAATAGTAAAACATTGCCATGTGATGAAAGCCTAAGATTGAGAAGGAAGAAAATGTTCACAATCAGCATGCTACCATTCAAAGAAATAGATACATGGAACAGGCTAGAATATGTCGAAACAACACCAGACATACTAAGCCACCTCATCTTTGTCAAAGGAGCCAAACACCATCAGTGGTTGAAAGAGCCTCTTTAAGAAATGGTGCTGGAAAAACTGGGTTTCAACCTGCCAAGGATGAAAACTAGACCCACATTTTTCACCATGCATTAAAACAGAAACACTAAACTTGCTGGAAGATAGTTAGGTAGAGCTTTTGGAGACACTGGCATAGGAAAAGACTTCATAAACAAAACCTCAGAAGCATGGAAACTAGTGGGAAAAATCAGCAACCGGGTCTCATCTTCTATACGGCAAGATAAACCACCACCAGAGGAGAAAGACAACCTGTCAGCTATTTCTCAAAGCTCTACTATCTAGAATCTATAGCGAACTTAAAAAAAATCTCCCCAAATTAAAAAACCAAATTCAGAAGTGGGCATCTGAAATGAACAGACATTTTTCAGATGAAGAAGTAAAGGCCGCAAAGAAACATGAAGAAGTGTTTACATCACTAGTCACTTGAAACATGCAGATGAAAACAACAATGAGATTCCACAAAGAATGGCTGCTTTTAAGATATCAGCCATTAAAAATGCTGGCGGGGCCGTGTGGTGGAAGGAAAACTTTTCCACTGTTGGTGGAAATGTACACTGCTGCAAACACTGTGGAAATCAGGTGGAGATTCCTGAAAAAACTAGGATTAAAGGTCTCATTTGATCTTGCTATTTCCTTGTTGGCTGTATTCACAAAAGAATTAAGAGCATCACACCACAGCAACATATGTGCACCTATGTTTGCAGTAGCACCGTTTGTAATAGCTAAATCTTAGAAACAGCCCAAATACCCATCACTGAAAACTGGATAAAGCGTGGGGTTTTTTTGTAAAATGGGATATTACTCAGCCATAAAGAATGATACATTAGAAACATTTACAGCTAAATGGGTGCACCTTGAGGCCATACTCAGAGGTGAAATAAATGGGGCACAGATGTGTAAAGACCTTATCATATCTCCTGTGTGAGAAACTGAGGGTGCAAATGAGTTCTAAAATGTATGGTAGGTGTTGTGAGATAGGAAGAAAATCTTCAAAGGGGAAGGGGATCTGGTTGGGGACAGGGGAAAGCAAAGGAGGGAAAGAAAAAAATATGATGTTAAAAACGAAAAAAAGGAATAAAACTTATGCATATGAGGGGGTGGGGGTCGAAGGGAAAGCAGGTGAATGTGAAAAAATAAGAATAAGGATATATCATATTCATGGGGGCCGGGGAGTTAGCTCAGTGGTTCCGGTGCCTGTCTTGCAAGCGCAAGGGCCCGGGTTCAATTCCCCGGTAACCACATACCATACTAGGCGTGGAGACTCACGCCCAGCAGCAACCAGTACCACATACCACAGTGCTGGGCGTGGTGGCTCACACCTATAATCCCAGCACTTGGGAGGCAGAGGCAGGAGGATTGCTGTGATGTGAGTTGGAGGCTGAGCTCAGGGCCAGCCTGAACCACAAAGCAAGACCCTGTCTCAAAAAACCTAAGGAAAAAAAAAAAGGATATATCATATTCATATATAGATATATCAGATTCTCAGTGATAAATATGACCATAATGTATTCCTAAAGTATACCAATGGCCTCCATTTATTAAAAAGAAAAAGAAAAAAGTTAATATTCTCAAAACATTTTGATCCGTAATTCTTCTCATGGCACTCTGCTTCCTGGATATAAAGGGCATTGCAAAACATCAGTGGATCAGAAAGACAATACATATAAGGCTATAGTTGTCTTGTCTCCTCTGCCAGCCACTTACGACTTGCAGAATTTCCCTGGGGCCAGGTCTTTGGGGGAAGTTCTCTTCTTGATGTTGATCTGGACTTCCATGCATCTGGAGAGCTCCATCTACTCAGCCTTTGCAACTCCTCCGACTTCCTTCTCAGAATTGATGCTACTTTTCAGCAACCCTTGCAGCTGCTTTTTCTAAAAATGTTCTTAGCAAAACCAGAATCCTAATTATCTCTTCTGAAGCAGATGGCCTAGTGTCACTTGCTCCCCCTCCCCTTATCCAAAATAAATTTTCCTCTGGACCAAACTCCCTTGATTTTGCATTGGCATTTTGTAGCATTGTACAAATTATGCGGCACTTAAATCACACCTAATTATGATCTCTGCCAGCAGGGCTTGCTGCTCAGAATGGAAATGGGAGAGACTCGGAAGAAACCAGAGAAGAATCACTCATCTGAAAGGCGAATCAAGAAATTGTAGTTAATCATCTTCTGTTAGGAAAGACTGGGAACCCAGATGATCATTAAAAGGTTTTATTTTGACTTGGTTGTTTAGGCAATGCCATGTGGCTGGACCAGCTCTCTAGTTCTGTGAAAAGCCGTCTGGGAATAAGAATAATTAGGTCTACAGAGAAGGCTTGGGATGGCCAAGGAAGGCCACAGTGGAGGTTTTGTATAGCCTTCTATTTTAGTAGAAGGAGCTGAGGATTTAATTCCAGTTCTCTTGATTGAAAAACTTTCCAACTTTCAGGTTGCTTTGTTTTTATTTCTTAGTGGCTTTGAGCTATTTCCTTTAATTTGTGGAATGCTTAGGAGAAGTAAAATAATTTTTAATTTGACCCAGGTTAAGTGTAATTAGGTATTAAGTCTTACAAGGCAAATTTTAAATAATATTTAATTTAACCTGTAGGCCCTTAGTTCCAGCAACCCAGGACCCCACAGTTAATAAGGGTGAGTGGGAACATTCATGAACTCAAAATTCCTGAGGTTCTGAGCCAATGACACTTGCTGTTACCCCCATGGGACTTGGGGGGGTCCTAGAAATTAAATGAATATACTTCATGTGCCATTCAGTAATATCACACTCATGGCTTCTGCCTTTGCACATTTTGTATCCTCTTCCTGAAATGCCTTTTCTCTCACTTTGGAAGCTTTATATGATTTTTATTTGTTTCCTTCAAGTGATCGGTTTTTTAAATTTTTCAAGTTTATTCACTTTTTCAATAGCTGTGTTTGCAGAGCATAGTGATTACATCCCTCATGGGAAATTGGTACATGCATAGAATCTATCTCAGTTCTTCTCCAGCCCCTTCCCTTCTCCCCTTCTTCCATCCATCCATCTCTTGATCACCTTCCCATTTGATAAAGAGTTGTCTTGCTGCTTCCTATTATCTAAAATCTTCTATTTTGCTCTTTATTTATATTTGGAGTTTCTCATAGAGGAGAAACTATAGCTTGTGTGTCTGATTTATCTCATTTAACAGTATGATCTCAGTGTTCATCCATTTTCTCTGAATAACTTAGTATATCTTTTTATGTGGAAAAGTTCACTCCATTATATATTAATGCTACATTTTCTTTATCCATTTTCTGTTGATGGAGATATGGACACTTCAAAGATTTAGCTATTATGAATTGTGCTGCTATAAACATGGTAGGCATGATGTCTTGTGGCTTTTGGGAAGATACCTAACAGGAGAATAGCTGGGAATTTGTAGTTTTGGTTTTCTGAGGAATCTCCATATTGACTTCCATAGTGGTTATATTAATTTACATTTCCACTAACAATTTTTTTTTTTTTTTTTTAGGTTTTTTGAGACAGGGTCTCACTTTGTGGTTCAGGCTGGCCCTGAGCTCAGCCTCCAACTCACATCACAGCAATCCTCCTGCCTCTGCCTCCCGAGTGCTGGGATTACAGGCGTGAGCCACCACGCCCGGCACTGTGGTATGTGGTACTGGTTGCTGCTGAGCATGAGTCTCCACACCCAGTATAGGTATGTGGTTACCGGGGATCAAACCCGGGCCCTTGCGCTTGCAAGACAGGTGCCGGAACCACTGAGCTAAATCCCCAGCCCATCCACTAACAATTTTGAAGTTTTCCTTTTACTCACAGGTACCAGAATTTTATGTTCAGAAAGTACGTGCCTATTCCTATGTCTTCAAGAGTTTTATCTATTTTGTCTTTCAGCAGATAAAGTGTTTCTGTTTTAACATTTAGGTCCTTAATCTGTTTTGATTTTAGTTAGGTGCATTGTGAAATGTTTGGGTCTTGATTCAATCTCCTGCATGTGGATAGTCAGTTTTCCTACCATCTTTTATTAAAGAGGCTGTTTTTCCTTCAGTGTATGTATTTGGTGCCTTTGTCAAAGATGAAATAGCTTTACAGGTCTGGTTTTTTTCTGCATCTTCTAATGCTTGGTGGTGAACTAAGGCACACATGCTGTGGTAGGCTGTCATCTTTGAAAGCTCTATAAAGTTTTCCATTACTGATTTAATCTGTTGAGTTGATCCACATGTCTGTTTTGGGCCTGTACAATGCTGTTATTATCATGGTACCTTTGTAATATAACTTCACCTTTGGGATGGTGATGTTTCATGCTTTGTTTTTGCTACCTAGGACTGCTTTTGCTGTTCAGGTTTTGAATAGGGCCATTGTGACTACATTCACTCTGCCTGTCCAGGAAGAGCGGATATGTTTCCATTTTCTGATTTCTTCTTCTATTGCCTTAGAGTGCTATGGTTTTCACTAAAGAGGCTTTTCACTTCCTTGGGTAGTTTAACTCTCAAGTATTAAATTTTTCATGATTCTATAGTAAATGGTATTGTTTTAATTTCTTTCTTGGTGATCTTGTTATTGGTATACAGGAATGTTATTGATGTTTTTGTGTTGATTTTATATCCTGCAACATTGTTGAATTTCGTCATTAATTCTAGGAGTCTTAAGGAAGAATGTTTTCGATTTTCTGTATAAAGCATCATATCTTCTGCAAATAATGATAATTGGACTTTTTATGTTCCTATACATATCCCTCTTATTTCTTTAACTTTCCTGGTTGCTCTTGCCAATGTTTTGAGCACTATAATGAACATGAGTGGTGACTGCAGATATTCTCCTCTTAATTATGATTATAGAGAAAAAGCTTTCAATTTTTTCCCACTTAGTATGATGTTGGCAGGAGGTTTGTCATAAATGGCTTTGCTTATTGATTGAGATAAGATTTTCTATACCTATTTTTCATTATTTTTATTATGAATGTTTATTGGGTTTTGTCAAAGGCTTTTTCTGTGTCTGTTAATGTGATCATGTGATTTTGGTTCTTGCTTCTGTTTGTGATGTTTTATACTTTCTGATTTATGTATGTTGAACCATCTATATCTCTTGGATGAATACTATTTGGTATATATGACCTTTTGGATGCTTCATTGCATTTGTCAGTATCTTCTTGAAAATGTTTGTAGCTGTGTTCATGAAAGAGATTGGACTATAGTTTTCTTTCTGGTTAAATCTTTTTTTTTTTTTTTTTAACTCCAGGAATGACTGGGGGTGCTTCTGTTTTTTCATTCTCATTGAAGAGTTTGAGAAGTACTGACATTAGTTTTTCCCTAAAGTTCTTGCAGAATTCAGCAGTGAATCCATTTGGACCTAGGCTTTTCTTAGTTATGGGTTGGTTTTTTTTTAAATGAGTGCTTAAATTTTGTTATTGAATTATGGTTTTCCTGTCTTCTTGTTTTGGTAGTTCATCTGTATCTAGGAATCAATCTATTTCTTCAGAATTCTTCAATTTTTTGGCATGTGTGTTTGCAAAGTAGTTGCCAATAATCTTCTGGATTTCAGCTGTGTCTGTTGTGATTTCACATTTTTAATTTTTAATCACATAGATCTGTGTCTCCTTTGTTTTTTGGTAAGATTGGCTAGTGGTTTGTCTATTTTGTTTATTGCTTCAAAGATCCATTTCTTTGATTCAACTCTTTATATTTTCTGAGGCTCACTGTCACTGATTTCTGCTCTGCTGTTTATAGTTTCCTTCCTTGGATTTGAATTGTCCTTGTTTTTCTAGGACTTTGAGGTGTATAATTAGGTTATTTATTTGGGCTTGCTATGTTTTTTGATTTGGGTATTCACAGTTATAAACTTTTTCTTAGATTGCTTTCACTATGACCCATGAGTTTTGGCATGTAATATAAGCATTAGGCATTATCACTTAATTATGGAAACTCATATTATTCCCTGATTTTTCTGTAGCCCATTGCTTATTCAAGAGTATATTGCTTAATTTCCATATGTTTATTAGTTTTGTGATTACTTTTGCTATTGATTTATAGTTTCACTGTGCTATGATTTGATCATATGCATGATATAATTGAATTCTTTTTTATTTACTTAAGCAGGCATTGTTGAGTAGTATGAGGTCTGTTTTGGAGAAAGTTTCATGTGCAGGAGAGAAAAAATGTGTATTCTGTTGTTATTGGTCAAGTACTCTGTAAATATTATTAAATACATTTGTTTGAAAGTTTGGATCATTTCTGATATTTCTTTGCTCACTTTTTATCTAGTTCATCTATTTGTGATAGTGGGATACCAAGGCCCTCTAGTAAGTTGTACTGATGTATGTATGATCTTTTATGTCCACCAGTGTTTGTTTTATGGATTCACCAGTATTCAATGCATATATTTTTATAATTGTTATCTCCATACCAAATTATTCCTTTAACCCATATATAGTGACCTTCTTGGCCTCCTCTGATCAGCTATAGCATATAATCCACTTTGTCTGAAAACAGTATAGCTAGTCTCACTTGTTTTTGGTTATTACTGCATGGAATATTGTTCTTCATCCTTTGATTTTTTAGCCTATGAATTTCTTTTAGTATTAAGTGAGTTTCTTTTATACCACACATCATTAGATTTTATTTCTTGATCCGTTCTATCAACCTATGTCTTTTTATTAAGGAGTTGAGATCATTGACAGGAATAATTATTACTGAAAGTCATTGACTTTTCCCTGTTATTGTATTATTTTCTTCTTGATGATTCCTTTTCTTTCCCTTCAATTTAACCCTTTTTGTTGCACTTTTTCTCCTGGACCTTTTGGCATAGTTCCCTTTATTATCTCTCCTTGGAATACCCTTGATATTTTTGGTGCTCTTTATCATTGAAATATCTAATTTTTGCATCAATTCTGACAGTTTTGCCGAGTGTATCAATTTTGGCTGGAAGTTCTTTACATTTAGGGCTTGAAATACTTCACTCCAAGCTTTCCTAGCATTTAAGATTTGTGCTTAGAAGTGTCCTATAATTTGAATGGGTTTACATTTATAAGTGATCTATTATTTTTCTCTTGGTTTCTGTGTGTTGGACTTTTGGTGTTTTGACTGTGATATATCATATGTCTTTGATCGTAGATTGGGGATTCTATATTCCTCACTTATCTTCATGTTAAATTCTTTTCCATATTTGCAAAGTTTTCTGCTATGTTTTTGTTTTGTTTTTTGTGACAGAATCTCTCTTTGTAGTTCAGGCTGGCCCTGAACTCAGCCTCAAACTCAGCAAACCTCCTGTCTCTGCCTCCCGAGTGCTGGGATTACAGCATGAACCACCACACCCAGCACTGTGGTATGTGGTACTGACTGCTGGTGGGTGTGAGTCACCATGCCCAACTTTGTTTTATGTGGTTACCAGGAATTGAACCTGGGATCTTGTGCTTGCAAGGCAGGTGCTGGAACTACTGAGCTAAATCTCTGTCCTCTGCTATTATTTTTATAAATAGTTTTTAAAGCTATTTGTGCTGATTCTTATTTTTTACTAGTTCCAGGTTAATCTTTTTCTTTGCATCATCTAGCAGATGTTGGATCCATTATTCATGTTCTTTTATTATTATATTCTTCCTTTATTATTTTTAAAGTATCTCTCAATATTGGTCATGAAGAACAGCCCTATTGTGTAGTTCTCATTTCTGCTGTCCATTCTTCCAATGGAATTTTTAAGCTCCTGAATTTCTGTTTGGTTCCTTTTGATTGACTGTAGTTCTTTTTTATATTCAATATTCACATTTGTATCATTTTGTTCTGCTCTGTTAGTTTTTTATTAAGTGTCTTCTTTAGATTTGCTAATCATTTTATTTATTTGCATTTTCTGTTGATATGTATGGTAATACTTCACTTCATGAATGGTTCTGTTTACAGACAGACAGTTTGATTTGTAAATACAACCATTCAGCAAAGTTTTATTCCTATTTACAAGCTCCATATTGAGTGACAGACATGACTACAGTCATCTTCTCCCAAATCATAAAACAATTTAAGTTCATAAACTGAGGTACCACTGTATCTTCTTTGGATTTCCCAAACAGCTCATTGTTCTTTTTGAAAAAATCTCTTCTGTTCTTCTTTGGAACAATTTTACTGTGTGGTGTGTGATGTCCTCTATCTTAGTACCTCATGGGTTGGTTTTAGAGGAGGTGATAGTTTCTGGAGGCATTTTGTTACTTCATTTTCTCATGTTATTGTGGGCTGTTTATTTATTTATTTATGGATTTTTTTTTTCTTTTTTTTAGAGCTGAGGCTTCTGGGTTGATGATAGTGGAATATTTTGTTGCTAATATAGAGACTTGTTTAATTAGTGTCTGCATTTTAGTAATGCACTGTGGGTATGGCTAACTATAGACCTTTCATTCTGATTCAGAATTTAACCATCTCCTTTTGTTTGTAAGAGGGGCTGCAATGTATTTGCCCCAGGACCCAGTTCTCCAAGAGTGGGCTACATTACTGTTAATGATGCTAAAGCAATTCAGATATTGGCATGCGGAGAAAATTAATTAACAGCAACAACCATATTAGCTTGCTATAATAATAAAAAACAGCAACAGTAATAGCATCAAAGACAAACTGGATATTGGCATATTCTATGTGCAGTAATATACTGCCCATAACTATAGAAAAGAAATCTACAATTATAGTTTAAAATAAGGCAAATGAAATATTGATCTAAGCATGTACCATATGGGACTTTACCTCCATTCACAATAGTATAGTATTCATAGTGATAACATAGAATGAGTGAACTAGCTAAAGAGTCATAAAGCTTAAGTGTTATGCTCGTAAAGATAAAAGGGATAGGAAACCAGAGAAGAAGAAAATTGAAATTTGAAAAATTAATCAATGTAAAATAGGAAAGAGAGGTTCATGATTAATCCTTTCATTCATTTTATGAATATTTGTGTCACTTCTGTATATTGGCATCATGCCAGTTTTGATGACACAGCCAATATCTACAGGAGCACACAGATGAGAGATACAAAAGGAAATGAAGAGTTCATAAGGGATCTGAAGGTCAATTGAGGTGTTCACTGGGGAGTTTAAACCTATTTCCAAATGATGAGCCAGAGAAGGCCAACAAAGAGCAGGACGTGGGAAACTGTGCAATTCCAGGTAGTGTTCCAGCCTTGGAGCATTTGGGAGAACTGCATGGAACTCATTAGATGTGTGCTATAAAGAGCAGGTCTGGGAGTGAGAGTGATGAGGCACAAAAGGAAAGCAGGGCTGTGTCACAGAGAACCTTGTAGGCTGTTATTAACCCAAATGGTCTTTGTACTTATCTACGTGCAGAGCCCTGGACTTGGTACTAAGGATAAAAAACAAGCTAAAATGACAAGTCTCTATGTTTAAGGATCTTAAAATCTTCTTGAGAAATGGAACATATGTGTGGGTTTATGCAGCCAGAGTACAAAAATGACATCAGTGACATAAGGGTGGCCAGGTTCAAAATACTAGTCATTTTGCCGAGGGCTAATATGAACCCAAAAGAAACACTTAAAACTGAGATTTTTAACTACAATGTGATCTAAAGCAGATATTTTTTTCAGAGTATTAAGGTGCTTTGTTAACAAGGACAAAATGACAGTAGTTGTTTGTTAAGTCACTGTTATGCTTATGATTTGCAGCCACCATAAACAATGGCTATGGACTTGCTTTGATCCACACCTATGTAAAAGTTTCCAGCTGTCTTGAATAATGTTCTTGAATATGGTGAGTTCCAATAAGAATTTCTGCAGAGATGAATGATGTTCTGGGAGAGTGTTAAAAGGCTAGTTTACTGACCAAGACTAAGAAGGCAAGTGGTGAATGGGCATCAGGAAGGGACCACTGTCAAATGGACTAGGTAGACAGGAAGCTTGGTGCTCAGACACATGTGGTGAGGCCTATCTCCATAAGTGTAGGAGCTCAGTCCACACATGGCACTGGTGAGATTCAGTCTCGTCTCCCAGTGTTGCTGCAGTGCCACAGTGATGTTACTTCATCCTCTCCAGCACTTTAATGCCATCTTCCTTATGCTGCTTGTTGCATGCTAAGCTTCTCATCCTTTGTTGCTACCTAACTATTCATCCTTTAAGAACCCAGCTCGAATGCAGATGTCCCTCATCACCCTCACAGTCACTGCCCTTTCGCTTACACCCAAAGAGCATAGTTCTAGTCTTCGTGCATTTGCTATATCTTATTATCATTAATTGTGAAGGATAGTACCACAATACTCTCACCTTCCCTGAAGGATTTGCTATTTATTTGATACATCTCAGTTATTTACCTTTGGGAAGTGATGTGCATATAATAGATCCTGACTATAACAAGAAGAAAACTCAATTAATGTCCACGAGGGCACTCCACTTCTGAGATGGAAGTGAAGAATTTCATTGACTCTGGTGTAGTTTCTGTAAGGCTGGAGGCCCGGCACCTCAGGTGACAAATATTCAGTATGTTCATCAGAGCAAAAATGTTCTTTCTCCTTGATTTTCCTTGTCATATATTTCCAACAGATCTAGAGTCTTTGACAAGCAAGCTGATTAGCTATAGGCAAGGCTAAACAGGCTTAGAAGCATCCTTTGAAAACTTTTGCCTGCCCAAGTTTAGTTTAAGCCTTTTTTTTGTAGCCTTTACTCAGAAGAAGAAAAACAAAGAGAGAAATTCCTTAAATTTTCTTATAAATTCATCCTGTATAAAGAGAGTTACAAATGGATACAAATTCACTCAATATAAAACAGAAGTATTGCCGGGCGTGGTGGCTCACGCCTGTAATCCCAGCACTCGGGAGGCAGAGACAGGAGGATTGTGATGTGAGTTTGAGGCTGAGCTCAGGGCCAGCCTGAACCACAAAGCGAGACCCTGTCTCCAAAAACCTAAAAAAAAAAAAAAAAACAGAAGTATTAAGTGCTCAAAAGCTTCAGTTGAAAGAATAACCTGAGGCTTCTGAATGGATAGGTTTTTTTCCCTCAGATTTGTGTCCTGTTACCTTTCACTGTGGGCTGAAAGGTGATATTAGTTAATGACCATTGGTGACACTTCCTCCAGTGTTTTAGATGTAATACCAACAGGTCCCCAAGCAGGCTTCGATAATAATCAATTAGTGTAGCTGGTGAGTCCATTAATAATGATTGCCACTAATATTTATTAAGCATTTTATTTTATGTCAGGTGTTGTTTTGAGTTCTTCATGTATGTGAATCCATTCAATTGTGATGGCAGTCATATGTCCTATGTCATAGGAACTACTGTCTTCACTTTGCATCCTCGTGAGAAACTGGCCCAGAAAGGACAAGTAACTTCCTTGAGGCATCTCAGCTTGTGTCTGGATGTGCAGTATGGGGAAACGAGGCCTTGTATAAGCGTAGTTCTGGTTTGATTCCCCCATGAAGCCACAGAAATTTAGAAGAAGTATGCATACATTGAATTTGTTCTTGTGGACAGTGTTATACACCCAAATTCATATGTTGAGGCTTTAATTCTCCTACATCTTGGAATGTGACTTGTATTTGTAGGTACATTTTTAAAACAATAATTAAGTTGAAATGAGGTCATGAGTATAGTCCTAATCTAATATGGTCAAGGATCATAAGAGAAGCCACATGGCCCCTGGTGTTTTCATGGAAGCCTTAATACAGGTGGCCAGAGATGGCCAGTTCTGTGCCCACTTTTTTTTTTTTCCTAGAGGATTTTGCAAAGATGCCAGGCATTCCTGTCCATGTAGTCTGGGCTGTAGGTCTGGCGTTCCTGAAATGAAATGTTTTTGTGGGTGGCTATTGGACAGCAGAACCTTCTGGCCTTCTTGTCTGCAGACCACGGACCTCTGGCCCCTTCTTGAATTGTAGATCCTTGTAAATTCATCATCAGATGTCACATACCGATGGCAGTGAGCTGTGAGATGCTTCGCTGAAAACCTTTAATTCTGCTTCCATACCTCATGGTTCCATGGAGACTGGAACAAAAGGCTCAGATAGTTGCCTTCTTTTTTTAAAATTATCTTTATTGGTACATTATGAATACACATGATAATTGCATTCAACATTAAGAGTTTGTACCAGAATATGACATGACTTGATTCTCATTTTTTCCCTTTTCCCACTGCCCTGCACCCCCCGCCCCCTATATATACAATCTTTATTTTCTTCTTTTTTATTATTATTATCATTTGTTTTACCCTCATTATTTACCCTTGAGGGTGTCCTCATAAAGTGAAATAAACAGGTCACAGATGTGTAAATATCGTATCTTTTCTCTGATATGTGAATATGAAGTTGTAAATGAGTTGTAGTGTGGATAGTTGATGTTGTTAAGTAGAAAATATTTAAAAGGAAAGAATGTAAGGGTAGACAGTTGCCTTCTTAAAGCTGAGGGCTGAGAAATTCCCTTAGGTGGTGGAGATGCACACTAAATCCTTCCTCACTCTTCTCCCTGACAAAGCAATCTGAAGAGAAGAAGGCTCTGGGGTCATTGTTGGAGAAGCTGCTTTTTAAACACTGAAAATTTTTTGCCCTAAGCTCATTAGGATATATGGAGATTAGGAGAATCCAATTAAAGCAAGATCCCAAACGTCTTCTCTTAATGTGTCTGAGCTTGATATCAGGTAGACCTGAAGAGATGGGATCTAAATTCCATTCTCTTTACATTCTTATGTAAATGTTACTAATTTATTTCATGGAACAAAATATCTTCTTAATAGGGTTCCAGCATAGAAAACTATCCAAGTGAAATGAAGGTGATTTCTCAGCTGGTCTCTTCACTTTACATATATAGAGAATGAGCTAAGATCCACTCCAGTATCCCTATAAACCACACAGATGCCAACACAGCAGAGTTTGCTTAATGTCACTTAAAAGCTAATCTTAGGGTATGTCTGTCATGTTATTAGCTTGTGTCCAAAGCCTCTAATGTACTGTGCTGAGGATGACATAAATGAAGCAGGAAGTAAGATTGGTCCTGTCTATATTATGGAATTCACCGACAGATCTAATGACATGAAGTCACTGGAGAGCTGCAAGATGCTGGCTTGTGGGGTTCTGACTACAGACGAAGCATCACAGCAGCCTTGAGAGACAGGCAATTGGACTGACAGAAGAACACTCTTGGGAGTGTTTGCTCTTCTTCAGCAAGCTCTGCTTCTGGGATCCCTGCCCTCCATCCGTCGGTCACTGGCTATGCCACAGGACCCATGTGTGGGCCATCATTGTAAGGATGGATACCTCAGCCAAACTGAGCCAGTTGACTTTTCTCTAGCTGGTCTGCAGAATGGATGCAGAGACCATGGGCTGAGGAGCTGAGGTTCCATCTCTTGCCATGGGGCAGAGAGACAGAGATAGCCTGTTTGTGCAGACACAGGAGAATGAGTAAAGCAGATGTCTAAGCAGAAGCTGCCTGTGGCTGTTCCAGTCCATGCACTTGAGTCTGTTTCCACTCTGGGTGTTTTCTGTAACCTGCACATAGTTTAACTAAGGCAGCTCGTTCATAGAGAAGAAGAGCTCTTAAGGTTGGAGTAAGGGTCATGGGGATTACTGTCAAATGAATAGCTCATACATTAAGGCAAAAGAGAATTCCCCTGGTAGGAAGGGTTCCAGAGTCTAGAG
>PVIR01032609.1:0-18512 GCA_004026965.1 Petromus typicus
TTTTTTTTCCTCTCAGGTTTTTTCACTTACCCACCAAGTCTTTTCTAGGATGGCCCCTGGAGAACTTAATGGGCTAACTTCTCTATTTCTTGGATATAACCTGTCAGTTATCATTAATTCATTTGTGTAGTCTTGTCAGGATTTATATCCTCAGGATGGCTTTTCATTTAGGCCGCATTAACTAATTATGACATCCATGTTGACATTGAAACTAAAGTTGGATATATCACTTCTGTATTTTCTCAGTTAGAAAACTGTTCAGTATCTGGGAAATATTTTAAGGAAGTCTTCTTTGAGACCAGCATGTGCTCTGCATCTATTCTGAGACTTATTAGGCACAAGGTATTTGAAAATATGACTGGGAGTTTATTTATTTTAAAGCAGAATGTGTTTTGAAAGCATAAAATTGAGTCAAATTTCAGTAGGGCACAGCTTTAGAAGTGTAGAACACCCAGTTTTCAGTCCTGGTTCTGTCACCTGCTCATGTTAAGACCTCCCGCGAGCTAGTACACATTCCTGTGTCCCACTGTTTTTTTCTGTAAAGTAAGAGACCCTGAGTCTTGCAAAGGATAAGGAGATGTGCTTGTAAAATGTTAGGCATGGTATGTGAAACTAAGTACATGTTCAGGAATTTATTATCACTATGAACAAGCAACTTACCGAGTTTTAAAAGAGTTTTTAAATGTGATGACATGGTGCCTAGCCTGAAGGAATTTATGCTCCAATGAAATAATCTGACACATACTTTGAGTACAAAGGGATTTATAAGAGGTACTTGGAAGCATAAAAAGCCAAGAGCTAAAAGCTGCAGCAGGAAGTAATACTTCCAACTTGGGATATTAGGAAGTGCTTCAGCTTGATACTCTTGAGAGAGTTTTGCATATTAAGGAAGAAGATTGAAGGAAGATGAAATGGAGGAGGGTGAGAGGGAGCAGAAGCGACACTTCCTGGACAGAGAGGGTAGCTAACGCAACATAAGTGAGGCACGGTAAATCCCTGTCTACAGTTGGGGCTAGGTGAGGGCAGTGGGTTGGGAGGGGAGAGTTTTCTTGTTGGTTGATTAGAGATAATATTTATCTCTAATCAAAGTGAGGGTGTGTGTTTGTGTGTTATTGGGGATGAAACTCAGGGCCTCACATATACTAGGTAAGCCCTCTACTACTGAGCTATGCCCCCAGCTCTTTAAAACTTTATTCTGAGACAGTCTCACTAAGATGCCTGGCCTGAGCTCCTGCTTCCACCCCCAAGTAGCTGAAGCTGTATGATGAGCAAAGGTGGAGTAAACAAGAAAATCATATCACCAGGACACAGAAGCAATAGGTTGAAGGTTGCCAGGGAATCTGAGTCTCTTGTTGGTCAGCAGTTGGTGAAAGAACTTCAGGTGAGCAACATGAAAAAAAAAATAGCTGATTTAAAGGTTTTGGGAGTTGAAAGAAGGACAAAAGAGAGAAGTGTTTTAGAGGGGGACCTAAAAAGTGCAGATCTGATGATCTGTGTATGTGGCAGCAGTGGAGAAGGAAGTATGAGAGCTCACATCAGGTTCCATGATACACATGGCCCGGGACACCTTTTGACGGTGAGTTTTGGTGGAGTGGATGGGCTGTGGGCTGGAAGTTTCACACCTGAGGAAGGAAGCTGGTCAGATGGGGGAGGGGCACAAGTGGGTGGGCGTGGACTCTGCCCGGCGCACTGGTGGGAGCAGCTATACTCAGCTTCTGCCTGTCACTAGTACTAGACCTTTTGGTTTTTAAGAGAAACTAGAACTTTAATGTAAAAGTTTACTTATTTCTGATTTATTTCCTTTAGATTTATTTTAGGTGAGAGTAAAGGCTTATGATACATTTGTAATTTTATTCTCATGTATTGTTATTCTCATGTATTAAATTACGCTTATGTTTCTAGTTAGCACTAATGTGCATATTTTGGGTTGCTTTAGCATGGTCACAATGTGTCCTTGACTGATTACTATGACTACATGACCCAAGTGCATGGCTCACTGGTGCCCTTCCTTTCTTCGGAGTTTCCTCCACAAAATATTATGGCAGTTAATTTCCAGAGATCTTGAGAGGTTCACTCAAATTATGGACTCAGAAGACAGTGAGTGGATTTTCAGACTGGAATTGTGTGTGTATGTCTTTGTGTTGTTTATGTGGTTTCAGTACAAAAAAAAAGTACGGTCCATTTTATGAACATTTAAAAATAGACTGAATTATTGGAACTTGACCTGAAAATACAGAGTTTTTTTCTTTGAAAGATAAAACAAAACCACAAAGAAATAATAATTGGATTAAAGTGGATATTAACAAGTTGATTTTTCAACCCAGTTGTAAAAAGTTTTGTGCCCAGTGTGGCAGCACACTCCTTTAATCCAAGCACTTGAAAGGTGGAGGCAGGAGGATCACTGAGGGTGTGAGGCCAGCCTGACCTACATAGTGATGCCCTATCTCAAAAAAGAAAAGCATCTTCTCTATAGAGATGTGACGACAGCTCAGCTAGTTTTATTTCAATCTATGTCTTTGAAGGAATATGGGGCAGAAAAAGGGGTAAAGTAGCCTGGAGGCATAATCTAGAAAAATTCAAACTGTTATTTCATAAAAAATGTAGCAAACCTTGACACCACTGAAATAATGTACAACTATTTTTGATAGAAATATAATCTGGTAAAGTTTTAGAAAAAAAAATACCATGTATTTCATTACTGGAAGAAAGTTAATAGATACCAGAGTCTAAGGCATAATTCTGAAGATAAAATGGATCAATCACTCCTCTCACTTATTCCTTCTTTTCAGTGTGCCATTCACTTAGGGCCACTTCTTCTGAATTGAAGATGATCATGACATGTCAACACTGATGGCCGTGATGAGTCTTTTGTGTGATTCCTGCTGTCTTTTAGGCTGAGGAGCAATCATGGGAAGCTGTGAGATTCCAAAGAAAGAGATATATTGGTACAGAGAAAGACTGCTAGACATAAGGTGGCAGTTCTATCTCTACCACACACAGGTTATGGTTCTTGCAATAGTTATTTGACTTTAGATAGCTTTAGCTTCTTCAATTGTATTCTGGAGAAAAACCTTAAGGGTCACCTCTCAAAGTTGTCATGAATCTCACATGTTGTCATATATGGAAATCACCTAAGTGTAAGATACAATTATTTTTAAGACTGACAGCACTATGACTATCACTGAAGTGGACAAGTTTGCTGTTGGTGAAGGTCCATTGGGAAAAAGAGCTGAAGTTATTGGTTACTAGACATTCAGTTTTTTAAAAAGGCAAACATTGATACTTTGTGAATCAAATGGAGTTGTCTAGTTGAAAGTAAAACAAACCAATGACAACTAAGCAAAATGAAAAGAACCTTTGAAAGGATATTTGTGCTGTGTGTATTCAATGAATGGCTGGTGAACGAGGCTTGAGAACTGGCAAAATGATAATATTGTCACTCATGTTTGGTCATAACAGCACAGGTGTCTAGCTGGCCTTCATCTTTTTTTGAATTATCTCTGTCTTATTATTTAAAAAGTCTTTCTTAATATATATTTGTAGCACACATTTACATTCCTTACAGGCAATATGTGTGTGTACACAACACATCCTACTTTCTTCCACCCCTTGCCCCCTTTTTTGCCCCCCTCCATCCCTCAATCCCTCCCCACTTGAGAGCTCTCTCTTCTTGCTTCTATTATCTTTCATTTTGCTGTTTGTTTATGATTTGAATTTCACCTATAAGAGAAACCGTGTGATATTTGAGTCTGTGCATCCTGTTGCTCTCATTTAACATTACAGTCTCATTATTTTTGAGAAACAAATTCTAAGCATGAGAGCATGGCTAGCAGACCGACTTTGGGTTGCATCTTACTCTTCCGGCAGTCTTGTTTATTGAAAGGAATTTAACTCTCTTCTAGAGATGATAAAATACAGTACATAACCTAGAATATTATAAAATATTTCTTCAACCCAAGTATGTACAAAACACCACTACCCCCGCCCCCAAAATATCCTTTATGAAACTGTGGGAAATGTGTGAAGGAAACACTATACTCTTTAATAGAAGGCCATGAGCTTGATTATGTAGAAGCTTAAAAACTGTTACTACCTCATATTTACCCAGTACTTATCATAGCCTGGGACTTGTACGAAACCTCTCAAGAAGATCAGACTGTAAATATAAACATAGGACACATAAAGTAATATAAGCAAGCTAATAGGTAAGCTAAGCTATGAATTTTCTGAATTAAGGTTTTCTTTGTGGTTTGTGGATAATTGTTGCTTTCATTTTCTTTGTATCTTAATCCTCAGAGTAAGTATTATAATTATTGGATTATTGAATATTGAAGTCTTTGGGTTGTAAATGACAGCAGCCCAGTTCTTCACTGAAATAGGAAATGTGAATTGACTAGTTAATACAAGGAAGAAAAAATGTTGGAGTGGCCTGCGGACTCCAAGGTTTGCTCCAAGGAACTAGAGCCTTGGAACCCTGGGCCTACATTCAACACTGACAGATAAGTCTTTCTCAATCAGCCTCTTCCTTTGCTTGTGTTTGATGATCTTAGATTTTTCCTACTGCAAACAGACCTTCTTTATAGGATGGTTAAATAGGCCCTTAGCCTCTCCAGTCTTCTATCATCAGTATTCAGTTTCTATTATCATTTCACAGATTTATAATCTGCCCCTGCTCATCTCCAAAAGATTAGGGAGAAGAGCGAAAAAGAGTAAAAAGGGAGGAGAGAGTTTCCTGTTCCAAGGGTTCCAAAGGGATAAAAAAGGAGGGGTACACATTGCCTAAAGAGCAAACATTTTCCCCTGTAACTCACCACTCAAGGACAACTGTCTTGATAGTGTCTTCTCCAGCACCCTTTTCTGGAATCATTTCTTTACCCTCTGAAGAATTGACATTATGCGCTGCTTTTGTTTTAATAAACACTACTGATCTGTCTTAAAACTGTCCCAATACATACAGGAATCTACGACATCTATAAAGTAAGTAGCGCCCCTAACTTAGTTGATTCTGTTTGCAAAACTCCATGGGGTTCTGGATAATTCCTAGGTCCTTGGAATATTGTGGGGCATGTGACCATTCTGCATGGGGTCCATGGCACCGAGAGAGATGGTTGCTCATGAAGTGCGAGTTCTGAATACAACTAAGTCAATATCCATAAAGACAGCAGTCAAAATGCATTTTGACGGATGCACACAATTTTCTTTTTCCTTTTTGCCATTTTCTGGATTTCATAGACTACACATGGACAGCATATGACAGCTTGCATTGCACACGTGCCTGGACTAGATGCTCCTTAAGTATTAGAGAAGAATGCTCTGAGAGGTAGGCATAGCTCTTATATGGAGGGAGGGTGCTGGGTGCCAGAATGGCCACTAGAAAAAATATTTAAGAACACCAGACTTATTGCCCCAATTTACTTAGTTTAGGTCAAGAAAACATTTTTGAGAAATTGCTTCTTTTTTAAAAAATTAATTTGACAAATTAGAAACAAGTACTTCCAAGTACTGGAAACTGTGTGAAGAGCAAAATTAGTTATTATTATTGTTATTATTATTATTATTAATTTTTACCAACTATGCCCTGTAGAAATAGAAAGATCTTCAAATAAATAATAATAATTAAGTGTGGTAGATACTGTGATAGAAAAACTATAGACATTTATGGAAACAACAAAAAATGTTTATAACTATGTCCATTAAAAGGCCTAATGCAAGCTTTCTGGGAAATACTATCTTTTGGTTTTTGGTTTTTAACTTGGTCCTTTCTTTCTCTAGTGGGTTCAACTGACATTTTAGCCCTCAGTTTTAAATATGTGCCTAGTCCTCCATAAAAATAATTGGGAAACTGACATAGGAACATGGTTTCCAACATTTCCATTTTAAACTATCCTTCAGTGACATAAGAATGTATGAGATGGAAGCTGTCTGGCAGGAAAGCATGTGTTTCTGTGTCCTTGTTATAGGCAGAGTTAGACAGATCCATAAAGACAATTTTTCATGGAGAACATAAAAATTTCAATTAAGATCTCAGTAGGCAGTTAATACAGAACTTCTGAATGAATTATTTTGGGTTTTTCTTGATTAACAAATTGCTTCACGGGGTGATGGTCACAAACACTCAGTCTGGCAGGAAACTGAGCATGTACCTTGCAATCATGGGTGAAGGGTGCAAGCTGATGACTCTGGCACTGAGGAATCACTGGCCGGGGAGGCGGGTAGCAGGAGTGGGGTGGGTGAGTGGATTTCTGTGATCAAGATCACCATTTTAGCACAGGCATCTGAGTGCCAAGAACTTGACAGCATGACAGATAGTGAGAGAGGAAGCCAAGCTAGTTAGAGGTGGCCTTTGATGCATGGTTGACAGCCAAGAATCATTTGTGGTTAACAGAGCAGGCGGATGGACTCCTGCTACCCACACGTGCTCACTCTGGAAGTGCTGTGAGCCACATGACTCCATGGAGCTCTGTGGCTGGCTTTGGACTTTAGTCATATGTCACTACCTCCTCTTAAGCTCTTCCAAAGTGCTGCCCTAATGTGTGTGTGTGTGTGTGTGTGTGTGTGTGTGTGTGTGTGTGTGTGTTGATTGCCACATACATTCCATACTACAGCCCTCTGTAATGGGTATTTGTACAGTACAGGACACTCCGTCCTCAGATCGTCTCACTGTTTGTCCCCCTTTGTCCGTCCTTAGTTTAAATATCCATTCTTCATGAAGTCTTTCCTGAGGTCCTATTTAAAGAATTTAGACAATAACTTTCTGAATGTATTCCATTGCTTCATTGTAGCACTATCACTTTTTGGAATCACCTGACGTGTTTTTATAACTGGATATTTATTATAGATGTCTTCCTTTTGGCCTGGAATCTTTGTGAGAACAAAAACTTTCTCTGTCTGATTCTCCGTTGGACCCATAGAGCCTAGAAGACTCTCTGGCACTTATCTCTTTTTATTCTTTGAGGGCAAGGGTCATATCTTAGACAACTGAGGCCAAATGCCCAGCAAACAAAGTGGGCATCAAAGATGCCCATTACTACCTAGATTTCTGTAATGAGAAATACTATTAAGCTTTGTAGAAGTAACCGATAGGGAACATTAACTGAACTCCATATTAGATAAAAGGGTCCTTTTCCTCATAGCTTTTAATTTAAAATCAGCTAGAATATTTCTGTTTTTGTGTGTTCTTTGTGTGTTCAGTAGACACTTGAACAATGTTCTATGAAGGGTACTTTTAGAAATCAAAGAGAACTGTGAAAGTTATGCTTGTCTTTTAAGATCATGTCCTCTTGTAAAATGAAATGCTTTCTCCCTTCTAGTCTGGAAATGATACCTACTTCTTTTCTCAGGTGTAATGATGTTTGATAAATTGTGAATAAATGTAAGACTAATGAACAAATAAAGAAATTAAGAATTAAGAGAATAGTTAGAACAAAATGTCAATGGCCAATTGCCAGGTTCAGTGAGTCAGAGTGGGAAAGTTTGACCACATGAAGTGTTTGACTCAAAAAGTGAGCTACAATTATTTTCATCCAATAGAAATCACTGTTTCCTTGAGCTGAAATCGTTGTTTCTTACTTCATGGGTTGTTCATGATGTCCAATACCTGGAATGCCTTATATTCATGGTCTCCATGTGTTCAAAGTTCAGACATTGAAAATATTGTCAGATATTCTCACCTCCATGAAAGTTTTTACTACTTGCATTGTAACAAGTAATTCATCCTTCCTCTGAATTTCTAGAAAGTTCTACTGATCCCTTACCTGGGAGCAGTTAGCCTTCCCATTTAAATTGCTGTGATTTATGTCTATTTTTGAACTTCTTTTTTAGACTCTGCATTCATTAATGGCTGGCTTCATCACAGTTTTATTTGAGTAGCCAATCTCTGTTAATTTATTCAGTATTGACTGGACACTTATAACTGGTAAAGTACTAGTTTTGGAGAAGCAATTGTGAGCAACTGACATGGATAACAAAAATACCATGTCAGGCGGTATTTGAAAAGTTTAACAATAGAACATAGCATTAATGGCTGTCATTTGTCAAGTATTCCAGCCAATTTGACAAAATAATTGTCTTAGCATTTTCTTGTAAATGAACACCTAGGCTTTTGAGTCAACAGATTATGATTCTTCTCTTCGCTGTGTCACTCACTGGAGTGTGACTGTAAGGCTGACAAAATGTAACCTATCAGGATATCTGTCTCATTTTTTTCTTACAAATAATGTTGAACAACAGATAATACCAAAACAGATAAAAATAGGAGTCATCAAGCTCATGGGTCTGTGGGTTGCTAGACAGTTCTAGTCAGCCAAGGCTGGTTTCATATTGATCAGCCCATGGGTCTGTATTGAGCTGCTGAGTTACTGGGGGACAGATTGGTCTAGGATAGCTTTAAGTGGTACAGCTCCCTTCTACTTGGTCTCCCACTCTTGACAGTGAGCCAGGTCTTTTGCACAGGATGGCTCAAGGGCTCTGACATAGCTAGAAGAAATACATAAAGTGTTTCCTTAGAGTTGGCATGGTGACATTTCGGGGGCATTCTGTTAACTGATGGAAGGTACAAAGTGAGCACAAGAGGACACAAATTGATACATGAGGCAGACCTGATATATTTAGATGAGAGCTGCTGCAAACTCACACTGAGTTGTGTATGGATACAGGGTGACACGAACAATTGTTGACTCTTCTTTTTTTTTCTTAACTTCACCTAGGAAAGCCATAGTTGACAAAACTGAGATGATAGTTCACGGATGGGTTGTGAAAATCATATGTGATAATGTGGAAAGGGCTAGAGATGTTACTGGGCATTCAGGGAAAGCATGATAAATGTTGAAAGATCATTATTTTTTAATTGAAATCTTTATTGGTACATTACATACACACATCATGATTGCATTCAACAATGAGAATTTGTACCAGTATATGACACAACTTAATTCTCATTTTTTCCCATAGCCCTACCCACCCTACTACTGCTCCCACCCACTATATACATAAACTTTGTTTCCTTTCTTTTTTGTTATAATCTCATTATTTTTATATAACCTCTCCTCACAGACAACCATATAGAGATACTATTATAATCTCCATCATGTAAATGAAGAAACTCAGGATTCGGGTTCCTTGTCTCAGATCACTTGGTTAATGGCAGAACCATGATCTAAACTAATTTGTTTGATTTCCAAACTTGTAGCAGAGACTTCTTGGTTTTCTTCTCTCATTTGTTTTTGTGTTTTCCTTGTGGACATGTAATTAGACTATATTTCTAATCCTCTCTTACTGCCAAATAAGACCTGACACTACTAAGAGAGCCAGATTGTCATGAAGTATTTCCATTCTGGTGTACAAAAACTCTGTGCAGGATCTCACTTATTCCTTCTGTTTCCACAGTAGGAAACACACAGTCATACTGACCTTGGAAATCATGTGATAAAGATGAAAGACTCCCAGGATGGAAAGAATTTTGGGTTTTTAAATCTTTATGTGGAAGAGAAATTCCTGAAGAGTAGGAACTCATATTTTAGACATTAGTGAGCCAGAACTGAGCTTTTCAGTGAATAACAATGAAGGTCTGGAATTTGTAATGCAGTTTAGTTGCAACAACCTCCCTGCTTTAACAAATACTCCTTGTATACTTAGGAAATTATAGTTAGTTATCCCCAGTTGTTTGAAACTAATATAGAGTTTACTATCTAAAACATTATGTTATACAATTTGGAGCAGTTGTAACTTTACTAAGCACTATTTTGTACATTGTAGCTGTTCTATAATTTGTTGAAGCAATGGGACGTTCCCAAAATTAAATATAAGATTCCTCTCAGTTAAGGCATGCACCATTTGGACTCTGCCTTTCCTGTCTTTGAAAGACCCATTTTATCTAACAAAATAAAGTAAGTCATATTTTCAAGCAAAGTCAAAGCAAATACCTAGAGGACTCTTTCTATAGATTGACAATATTTCTTTCAAAATCTCTGTGTTCAATCTTGGGGAGATTGTCAAGAGTTGGAGTCAGGGAAATTCTTAGATAATTGTTAAAGTGGCTTGGAAGCACTTTTTGTGGGAATAAAAGGAGCTAAAAATTAGAAGGGAAGAAAATTAAAAGGTGCAAAAAAGCTAGTGAAAGCCTCAAATAAACCAAAGCTTCAGTTAAAACCAAAGGGCATGAAATTTACACTACCTTCCCACTGGCCCAGAAAGAGAAGTCCATACTGATTGGTACCATTGCAGAAGCTCTAGTAAGATGGCTATAACTTTATTTTATGACAGTTGTGTGAAACCTTGGCTGTTGACATTATTCACAAATTTTTTTCCACTACCTTATAGGACCATAGAATCATAGACAAGCTAACTACATAAATTTGGAACCATGGGATTAAAAAGTCTAATTACTTCCCTTAAAAGGAAGAATAGTTATCATACATAAAGGCCCAGGGAAATAGAATTTAATTTTCAGTAAATTTATATTTCTATTCAGCAACTTTACTACTAACATTAATGAATACTTACTGCTATGGCTTATCTCTAGATGACCTCCTAACTCCCATTTAGTCATAAGTGGGGCTTTTCAGAGATGGCTGGATCTGGAGTGTGTGATGCTGAGCTTAAGTGTGTGATGCTGAGATTAAGGGTGTGTAATTATTAAGTTGGTCCATTTATTGATTTAGCGTATATCTAGGTAGGATTAAGAGTGCTCACTCTGGGTGTGAGAAGAATATGAGAGAGAAAAAGGCCTAGTGTCATTGCTGATCGCTTGCTGCTGCTGTTACTTTGCTGCCTGCTGCCTTCTTCCTATCCTGCGCTACTGACAGCTTATCCCGTGCGATGCCCCTCTGCTGTGCCATGCTTCCTTGGAGCCAAGTGACTGGACTAGAACCTCTAGCCAAATAAACCTTTGCTCCTTTAACTTTGAGTGTTGGATATTTTATCTCAGTAACCAAAACATTATGTGCAAGATAGTTAGAGTTGAACTAGAAGGTTTACCATTGAAGCAAAATTTGTTTGAAAATAGTGTATCCTAGGGAAGTTTTGGGTAAAGGGAAAATCAATGAACTTAGAGATGTAGGTGGAGTCTCAGTTGTGATACAGACAAGCATATTCACTCTGCTCATCTTCAGTTTATTCACCTGTAAACTAGACATAATAGTACTTTTCATTGAGGGTCAGTAAATAAAATATTTAAAGGTAATTTTCAAGCCATAAAATACAGAGCACACATAATTATATTGAAATTAATCTCTTCCATTTATACACACATCCAGTTATTTCATCCACAGTGAGTACTAGTAGGAACAAAGAGCATAATAGATGTTTGGATAAAACAAAATATTTTTAGAAGATGTTTATATTGAGAAAAACATCCCATGAGTCACTGAAATCCATTTATTATTCAGTAGAGAAACAAAACCCCACAACTAAGTAGACATAGAACACCAAAAACTCACCTCCAAAACAAAGCAAGGGATAATATTCAAAGCCACCTGCTGATGACAGCGACAGACATGGTGGAAAGTAGCAGATGAGATAATTGACTAATATATTTCATTTCTTCCAGTAAGTCATTAGATGCTTAAGAGAAGTGGCTTATGGCAGTTTTATTTTTCATTAAATATTCATATTTACTAATGGAAGTTGTTCTGACAAATTGGGTAAATTGAACAAGTTAGAAATTTATGCCTCAAAAAGAGAAATTTTGGAATTCCCAGTGAGTGAGCTAATGCCTATATCATTAACACTCCATTGATTTTATAATTAAAATGCTGGAAAGTAAATATAGTGTATGTTTTAGATGTTGTGATAGCTGTTTATCTTGATGCCTGGATCACAAGCCTTCTGATTGCAGACATCCATTAGCTGCACAATGTGCTTCTGTGGTTTCATCAGAGGATGCTTCTTCCATTCTCTGAGGGTCAAACCCCTTCCTTCCCTCTGTCATGTATAAGGAAGCAAACATCAATGAACTGCTCTTGCAGTTAGTAACTTCAAAATTTTTCCAGAAGACTGAAAGATTAAACATTTGTATCGTGTTAGTGTTTTTAAAATGAACAACTGAAATTTATTTTTCACAGTTCTGGAAGCTGAGAAGTCTAAGATCTAGCATATTTGATGTCTGATGAAAGCCTGTTACTTGGCCAATGAATTGCTATCTTTAAACTAAAATACCTTGAGTGAATACAGACACAATTCCCATTCCTGAAATGCAAGAGAAAATGGGAGGTTCTGGGGGAACTTGGACAGTAATTTGCCTTCAATCTTTCAACACTTATTGAGCAAAAATTTATAGAACACTAAATATATGACCCAGGCACAGTGCCCAGGACATGCAGATTGAACCAATAAACAAGAAAATATTGACACACATGTGAGTAATGTAATGACAGGGAAGTATGAGGACAGGTACATAGGAACCTTACAGGGAAGGAGTAATCCTGAGACAAGGGTGCCTGCTGGGTCTCAAAGATGGAACAGAAGGTTGGAATGTTACAGGCAGTGGTCAAATGTGTATTTAACTCCCAGGAAATAAGGAACATGGCGTGTTCCAGACACCAAAACACAGCGTAGATGTGTAGTCTGTGAAAAGTGCCTAGTAAAAGCCAACATGAGCTACAAGTTCCAATCATATAGATCAACAAATGTGCTGTATGTGACTTTGCACTTCACAGTAATCACAGTAAACATAAGAAGAAATAGGTGAAATTAATTTTAAAATATTTTATTTGGAACAGTATGTTCCAGATATTATCACTAAATGTATAATCAAAGTAAAACGATTGATGAGACACTTTATAATACTTTCTTATACTAAATCTTTGAAATTTTTGCTGTTTCATGCCTAGAACATGTTTCAATTTTTTTTTTTTTTTTTTTTTTTTTTTGAGACAGGGTCTTGCTTTGTGATTCAGGCTGGCCCTGAGCTCAGCCTCAAACTCACATCACAGCAATCCTTCTGCCTCTGCCTCCCAATTGCTGGGATTACAGGTGTGAGCTGCCACGTCTGGCTGTGTGGTACGTGGTTATCAGTGCTAGGCTTACAAGTGGGAGTCATCATTGTGATATGCAGTAACTGGGTATTGAACATGGGGCCTTGTGCTTGCTAGGGAGACACTGGAACCACTGAGCTAAATCCCCAGCCCAAGAAGGAATTTTCTTTGAGAAATGGGAATGGACAAAAGGAAAATTTGAATAGCTCAGTCTTAAAATCTACCTCTTAATTTGCAACCAAGTTAATTAGACTGGTGGTCTTTAAGGTCTTTACCACTCCAAAAACCTGCACTTCTCAACTCTCTCAGTGTAAGATGAAGTATCCCAAACTGATTGTTCTCAGGGTAACTTCATTGTTTGCTTCCTGATCTCTTCCCTTCACCCCTTCTTCTTTACCTTCTTCAGTACAAAGGTATTTACCATGCTGTGTCTTAGGAATACCACTATTGGTACATTTGATCACACGCAGTTTTTTTGGTGGGGGGAGGTACTGGGGATTGAGCTCAGGACCTTGTGCTTTCAAGGCAAGTATGCCTCCACTGAGCTGAATTCGCAACTCCCACATGAAATTTTCTTTAAAGAAGTTTCCAGGCTTATGTTTGACAGCCTCTGTAGCTTTTACCTATCAGCAATAGCATATTACTTTTTCCTTTGAAAGCAATCAATTCCTTTGCTTTTAGTACGTGTTTAGATATGGCCAGCCATGGGGCCAAGTCCAAGGACTGGCAAGCCTCCTGTCACACTTGTATTCTCCACTGCACTGCTTGGTTTATGAGCATGTGACATAAATCATGTGAATCAGATTCAATGAGAGCTCATTTGGTGAATTTTACTTGCAGTTTTGAAATAAAAGTATGCTTTGTAGAAGTAGTTTCTCTCTCTCCATTGATAAAATAACAGGTAGAATAGGATATGGAGTTGAGCGATGGCCCTAATCTTGTCCACTGTAACCATGAGGGGAAATCTTGCTTAAGAATGAATAAACATAGAGAAATGCAGAGCAAGAAATGAGAGAACTAGAGCTTTGAACAATACCTCTGTGCCCTCGGGTCCAGCTACACCTGAAGTCAAAACATTCTCTCTCTCTCTCTGTCTCTCTCTGTCTCTCTCTCTCTTTCTTCCCTCCCTCCTTCCCTCTTGCTCCATTTTCCCCCTTTGTGTTTCTCTGTCTCTCTCTCTTGCCTTGAGTTTTTACCACTTGCAATGAGAACAACATCTCATGGGCTAAAAAGTTCAGTCTCACTCTTGTCAAATAAAATCACACTTTTACAGAATGAATTCCAGAATTACATTGGCTGAGGATTTAGCTCAGTGGTTCTGGTGCCTGTCTTCAAGCACAAGGACCCAGGTTCAATCTCCGGTAACCACATAAAATACTGGGTGTGGAGACTCACACTCAGCAGCAACCAGTACCACATACCACAGTGCCGGGCATGGTGGCTCATGCCTGTAATCCCAGCACTCGGGAGGCAGAGGCAGGAGGATTGTTGTGATGTGAGTTTGGCTGAGCTCAGGTTCAGCCTGAACTACAAAGCGAGACCGTGTCTCAAAAAACCTAAAATAAATAAATAAATAAAAAGAAAAAAAAAACACATTGAAAATGTGTTAAACAGAAAATTCTAGACTAGTGCAGTAGCTCAGTAATAGAGCACTTTCCTAGCAAATGTAAAGCCTTGGATTTTTATTCCTAGGACAAAATAATGAAGAGCAAGAGGAGAAGGAGGAGGAAATTCTAACATTTATAAATATACACACATACATATTTCTTCTTATGAGTTACTCTTACTTATTTATTAATTAATAAATTTGATCATTTTATTCTACCAGTGTTTGCTGCAAATACTCTACTAGGTGATGTGCTCAGCTTTACCTATTATATTGTACCAGTTATTTACTTTATTGAGTGTCTCGTGCTTCTGTGATCTTCCAGCAAGCAAAATATTCCTGACTAACTCTAAAAATAATGAAGATTTTAAAAACAAAGATAGAAGAAATTTATTTTAAAAAGTTTTATGCTTTTTAAAGATGTGTAAATCTTTTGCTTTTTGAGAAAGAACAATACTTGAAAACTTTTTTTTCTACCCCACTTAGGAACATTTCATATTAATTTCCCTCATAATTTTCTGACTATAATTTTGAAGCACTTTGGAATTGACTGTCTCTCCAGATTGTTACTAGAATTAATAGGCAGTTCAAGAATACACTCACATCTAGACTTTTCCCTAGTGCTTCAAAATTAGTTAGAATGATTATTTAAGATAAAAATCCCTGGTCTAGATGACCAATATTAATTTAGTCTAAAAATGGGCTAATATTACATTCTTAAAGCATGAAAAATATGGTTCTTAACTCTCTTTTTATATATTTTGCTTTGAAAACATTTTGGCCAAACTTTTTTGGTTAGTTTGAGATACTTTTGAAGTTTATCCTCCAATTTTTATTGTCTTGCAAAAATAGTTGATAGAGTTGATGGACATAGGAAGAACTAGAACTGGGAATGTGGTCTTGCGAAGAAGGCAGAGCCACCGGAAGTTGAGGTTCGGATAAAGGGGCTGGAAGAGAATTTCAGAGTAGAGTGGATACTTAGGGTCATTCTCAGTTTCATAGGCCAAGTAGAAACCTTATTGTGCTCACAATACCTTTTGGGGTAGAGCAATGTTCCCACATCACTTACACTTGGATAATACAGTAAACCTAAACAGCATAACTTGAGAGAAGATTGTTTTTTTATAAAGCACTGTGTTAATAGACTGCTCCAAAATTAGCTCTTCATTATAGATGATTAGCTTCCTTGTATTGATTTCATACCCTCTCTCAGCAAATGTTTACAAGGTGTCTGCAGTATTTCAGACTCTGTCCTAGGCACATGTGGTGGAATATTGAATAACATGAACATAGCTTCACCTTCACTGAGCTTATTATTCAGTGACTCTACTTATCTCTCTGTCTGAGCCTATGTGGAAGAAGAGTCTTCCTTAATTTTCAGAAGAACTTCATTTTATCTCCTGTACATTAGAGTTCTACTAGTTTACTAGGTAGTGCATCCTATATTGGTTGGAAAAATCTTGTTTTACACAGTATAGTCCTGTGAGTCACAGTCAAATGTTCCACATAAAGAATGTGTAGGTTATCCATTAATTATCATCACTAGACTTCACTTTTTTGGTAAGGAATCTTGCCACAGATAGCTCAAGATGATTGCACCTTTTACTAAGTTACTACTGCAATCTGCAGCCCAAACACCCCAAATTACTTCACCAGAAAGAAGTATAAATAGTCACCCTGCCTCCCCCTGAATAACTTTAGGAACAGGAATTATGTCTCCAGAGATAACTCTGACCTGAGCCACTTGCTAGATTCCATCAGCCAGTGTAGCAATTATGATCAGTGCTACTTAGACAGATAATTGGACCAGGCCAAGGAGGTGTGAATAATTGCCTGCCACTTGAGAACACATGTTCTGAAGGAGCAAGTGCTCACGGAGCACTGTTCAGTGATTGTAGGACCTGCCAAATGACTGTCATCATGGCTAATGAAGGCCTGATAAATCTCCTTTAATTACCAGATTTCCATGTGGTAAGACTTCCATTGACAGGAAGATACAGTTTCAAGGATTAGCACCTATAAGAGTCCTCTCTATCTTTTCTAGTTTTATAAAATAAATATGAGGAAGACAGGACTGGTGGAATGTGAATGCTATGAGATCATCACATGGAATTGAATTTAAGGTAATGTTTTAATAGAAGTCAAACAGCGCTCATCACATCTGCATTCTACATTGTTATGTCTGGATTCTTTGATCTTGAGGAGATAGATTTATGAAGCAGTTTATATAATTCGTTAGTGTTCTCATGGGCCTTGGTGTTACGTTCTGCCTGTGGAGATGCAGGATTTTGGATTATTATTCTCCACCAACTCTGGGATGAAGTTGATGTAGAGTTTTCTTTTTGAGGAGACTGAAATGCTGTCCCTCACTCTTCTTTGAATCTATTATAAATTAAGTAACTGCCACAGACCTAGTTAAAACTGAGCTCCTGTAATTGTAGGAAACATCAACAAAATTAACATAAACATGTTTGGACTGCATGAAGTGTGATGCAAAATTTATATTTGCCCTTTGAAGCCATCTCGTGGGATGGTTATACTTCAACTCATTTTACAGATAAGAAAATTGAGGCTAAACTTAAAATCAGTGTAAAGTCACATGACCTGGAGAAGGTAGACCTAAATTCAAAGTCAGTTCCACTTCATCCAGTGTCCTGTTCCTTCCCAAATACAGAGTCATCACTCAGCAAGTTGGCTTTTGCATTATGTGTGCTCCAAGTTGTGTCACTCTGAACTGTCTTTGGAGATATCCAGTAATGTGGCAGTTAGACTGGCTTTGGGATCGACTCAGGAACTGCTGCACGCTTTTGGGTGTGCCTGGGGGAGCTGATTGAAGGGAGTTATGTCTGGATCCTTCTACCTTCTTCTCTGGCTCTATCTCCCTGCTCTGCTTTCTGGCAGCTGTTTGCTCCACTATGCCCTTCTGCCATGACATTCCTGCTTTGAAGTCTTCTGTGTAGAGACCAAATCCTCTGAAACTATGCCCTGAATTAAACCTGTATTTTGAGATGGGGATGTTGAGTATTTTATCTCAAAAACTAAAAATTTGACTAATATAAAAAGGAAATAGAAATGCAATATTATTAACAGCAACAATAATAGCATAATTTTATGTAAAGAATTGTAACTTTTATCTGAGTTGAACTCTCAAATCCAGTCATTATGAATTGTTTGATCTTGAGCAAGTGGTTTATATTCTGTAAGACAGTTTCTACGTACACTGAAAACAGACATCTCTTAATAATGTCACAAGGGGTGGTACCTTATCCGCATAATAAAATGATAAGGAAACTACTATTTTGGGATCCAAGATGTTTTCTAGGTGCCAAGATAGTACATATATGTTATCTCTGAGCCTTGTAGTAATGTTATGAAACTCTTGTTTTAATTCGCAACTTTTACATGGAAAAATGTGCACCAAAGACTTCATGTGACTTAGTCAAGATCAAATGGTCTTCTAGACACTATGTTAGGATCTGGCCTGGAATCAGTACTCATGTCCTTGCTGTGTTAAGTTGTTATAAAATGTCTTTTTAAAAGGTTGAAAACTTCAAAGGATCCTGCACAAGGAACTGATTTTAAATCTGCTATCAGTTTCCTTGTGAACTTCTTAACCTCTCTGAATACCCAGCATATCCTAACTGTTGTCAGCCATAGTAGGATTTTCTTTGGGGAAGCCCCAGTTTCCCATTAGGCTCAGTGAATCAGGAACTTTCCTGCTTTCCTCATGTGGGTATCAATGATACCAGGAGATTATCACAAGCCCCTTCCATCAGCATCTTTCTCACTATTCCGGTGTAGACACAGGGGCCACAGAGAAGTAGACAGACACTGAATCTTCAGGAAAGCCACAAAAAGAAAGTCAGTGTGGAAGAGCTGGTTCCCAGTGGTGCCCAGCACTTCCCTCATGAGATAGAGGAAGAGAGTTCCTTTCT
>PVIR01032610.1:0-19056 GCA_004026965.1 Petromus typicus
GGCGTGGTGGCTCACGCCTGTAATCCCAGCACTCGGGAGGCAGAGGCAGGAGGATTGCTGTGATGTGAGTTTGAGGCTGAGCTCAGGGCCAGCCTGAACTACAAAGCGAGACCCTGTCTCAAAAAACAAAAACAAAAACAAAAATTTCAGGAGATTTGACTTGAATCAATCAATATATCTGAAGCTAGAATTTAGGATCTAGGTGGGAAGATTTGTAAGCACTTAAGCCTATTCTGGTTTTTTTAGGAAGAAAAGAAATAAGACGAAATAAGCACGTTCTAGTTTGGGAATTTTGACCTCTAACCCTACTTCTCAATGATTCAGTTATTCTGTGAATTTTTTCTATTCAAATATTTATTGGTACATTATATATACACATCATCATTGCATTCAATGTTGAGAGTTTGTACCAGTATATGACATGACTTAATTCTCATTTTTTCCCATTCCTTTACCCTCTCTACAACCTCCCACCCCCTATATATATATAAGCTTTGTTTCCTTTGTTTTAGTATCATTACGTTATTTTCCCCTTGTTACTTAATCCTGCACCCTATTTCCTTTTAATTATTTTCTATTTCACAGTATCTACTATATATACTAAAACTCATTTACATTTTCGTTTTCTCATACTCGAGAAAAGATATGATATTTACACATCTGTGACCTATTTATTTCACTTATGAGCATATCCTGAAGGTACCTCCATTTGAGTATAAATGACTCAATCTTAACATTTTTTATGGCAGAGTTATACTCCATTCTATGAAAGAACCACATCTTCTTTATCCAGTGTGCAGATGATGGACTAGAAATCAATATTATGTGAATTTTTAAGAGCTTAGTGTGCTTATTTCTGCTATATTATTGATAATTAACATTTTAAATTTTTTTAAAATTTTGAAACAAGGTCTGATTGAGTAACTAAGTTGCCCATTCTGAACTTGAACTTGCAACTTGCATTTCTCCAACCTCAGCCTCATCATCTATTATTATTATTTTTTTTTTTAAGGTTTTTTGAGACAGGGTCTTGCTTTGTAGTTCAGGCTGCCCCTTGAGCTCAACCTCAAACTCACATCACAGCAATCCTCCTGCCTCTGCCTCCCGAGTGCTGGCATTAGAGGCGTGAGCCACCACACCCAGCACTGTGGTATATGGTACTGATTGCTGCTGGGCATGAGTCTTCACGCCCAGTATTGTATGTGGTTACCGAGGGTCGAACCTGGGCCCTTGCACTTGTAAGACAGGCGCCCAAACCACTGAGCTAAATACTTGGCCCCTCATCATCTATTATTGAAATGCCACTGTGCCCACCCAGCTGAGATATACTATTTTTAATATAAAAAGATTGCAGGGAAACAGTAAGTGTACTATAGTTTTTTTTTTTTTAAATCGACAACTGTATGGCAAGCAATTAGGGATGAGGAAAGTTTAAAACATTTAGTTCTCATTGGTTGTGATGATACACACCTATAAGTCTAGCACTCAGGAGGCTGCAAGTTTCAGGCTAGCTTGGACAACATAGTGAGTTCAGGGGTACTCTGAATTACAGAGTGAGACCCTGACTAAAAAACAAAAACAAACCCAACAAAAACATTTAGTTCTTGGGCTGGGGATTTAGCTCAGTGGTTCCGGCGCCTGTCTTGCAAGCGCAAGGTCCCGGCTTCGATCCCTGGTAACCACTCACAATACTGGGTGTGGAGACTCACCCCAGCAGCAACCAGTACCACATACCACAGTGCCAGGCATGGTGGCTCTCGCCTGTAATCCCAGCACTTGGGAGGCAGAGGCAGGAGGATTGCTGTGATGTGAGTTTGAGGCTGAACTCAGGGCCAGCCTGAACTACAAAGTAAAACCCTGTCTCAAAAAACCTAAAAAAAAAACCAAAACCATTTAGTTCTTTCTATGAATTGCAAACCTGACATGGTTAGCCAGTTTTAAATGTGAAATTATGGATAACCATGTGAAGCTACATAAGTCTAGGTAGCTGCAACTATTTGAACATTATGTGACATTTTCAAAGAAGGTAGTATTAGCTCTTATGTAGCATTACAGAAAAGTGTGATGTTTCTTCTTCTTCTTTTTTTTTTTTTTTTTTTTTTTGGTACTTTTCACACAGGCTCTCGCTTTGTAGTTCAGGCTGACCTGAACTCACTATGTAGGCCAGGACAGCCTCAAACTCACAGCAATCCTCCTGCCTCTGCCTCCCAAGTGCTTGCATTACAGGCATGAGCCACCACACCAAGTTGAAATATTTCTAAAGAGTGAGTTTCTTGTACAATTTAAACTTACTCCTTTAAGTCATAAAACTTAATTTTAAAAGGTAACTATTTTAGTGGTAATCTTTTTGTAAAATCTTGGATTTTTCATAAACAAGAAAATTAAAACTTTGAGATTCAGGGATTTAGTAAGGGCCTGGGTTTCAATAACCATATATAACAAAGCTAGGTGTGGAGAAATGCCCACTCGCAGTCACAACCACATACTACATTGCCAGGTGTGGTGGCTCACGCCTGTAGTCCCAGCCTTTGGGAGGCGGAGGCAGGAGGATTACTGTGAGTTCAAGGCTGAACTCAGGGCCAGCCTGAACTACAAAAGTAAGACCCTGTCTCAAAAAAAGAAAAACTTTGAGTTAATATAAGATTATATATTTCGATACCTAATCAGTAACTCATGAAGTCTGTTTTCACTGTATATAGAAATAATTTTGAATAGCTAGGTTTATTTATATTCTTTTTTTTTTTTTAGGTTTTTTTTTAGACAGGGTCTCGCTTTGTGGTTCAGGCTGACCCTGAGTTTAGCCTCAGACTCACATCACAGCAATCCTCCTGCTTCTGCCTCCCGAGTGCTGGGATTACAGGCGTGAGCCACCACGCCCAGCACTGTGGTATTGGTACTGGTTGCTGCTGGGCGTGAGTCTCCACGCCCAGTATGGTATGTGGTTACTGGGGATCGAACCCAGGTCCTTGCGCTTGCAAGACAGGCGCCGGAACCACTGAGCTAATTCCCCGGCCCTATTTATATTCTTTTTATAAATTTTAATATTCTTATGGTTTCTAATAAAAAGTTACCAGCTATATATCCTAATAACTTTTTACAATTGAGCCAGCTTTGCACGTCTACTGTCCTTGTTTTATTATATTTGCTTGTTCCAAAATATATGTTAATAGGAAAAAGAAAATAAAACAAGGACAGAAATGAGAAATAGGAGGTAAATGTAGTTATGGGCTAGGGATTTAGCTCAGGGGTTCTGGTGTCTGCCTTGTAAGTGAAAGGTTTTGAGTTCGATCCCTGATATCCGCATAGAACAGTACTGGGCACAGTGGGTCACGCCTGTAATCCCAGCACTCAGGAGGCAGAGGCAAGAGGATTGCTGTGTTTTTGAGGCTGGCCTGGGCTACATAGTGAGCTCAGGACCAGCCTGAATTAAAGCAAGACCCTGACTCAAAAAAGCAAAACACAAAAATAAACAAACAAACAAAAATCTATGAAGCTAAATGATTGCTTGAGACTCAAACATTTAAAAATACTTTCCCAAGAGTGTTTTGCCCCCAGCTCTGCCGTACATACCACACATACATTTCTGAGCTTCCTTTTGACTGCTGGAATGAAAGCTCCTGATTTTTCTCTGACTGAAAGGATGTGAACACATATTCCAATATCTCACCAGTTCTTATATAGAGTATAATGACTGAATTGATAATTATCTTAACACATACTATCTAATTCTGTTTTGAAACCTGACATTTCTACCAGTGATTTGCTTGAAGTTAGACTATACTTATTTCAGAAACAGTGTGTGTTTTCTTAGTCTTAATAAAGGCCAAATATGAATGCTTCATTCTTCACAGTAAGTTTTTGTCTGCATTTAGATGATACTGTTAACTGGTATTCCAGTAGTGAAGAGGAAGAAGGAAGCAGTGTCAAGTCAATACTGAAAACTTTACAGAAACAAACAGACACCTTAAGGAATCAGCAGCAACCTTCCACAGAACTCAGCATTCCTACTGATCCAAGACTTGCTAAAGAGAAAATTAAAGGAAATCAAGTGGTTGACCCTAGACTTAGGACTGTCTCAAGGCAAGACAGTAGAAAATCTTCTGAGTCTGTCCCAGTGGATCTTAGGCTTGTGTGGGATCCCAGAAAAGTAAGAGGGAATGGAGGTGGGCATGGAAGCTCTTCTGTTGGTGGAGCAAAATTTGACTTACATCATGCAAATACTAGCCCTAACATCAAACACAGAAGAGGAGATGATGATGATGAAGATACAGAAAGAGAACTGAGAGAAAAAGCTTTTTTAATACCTCTGGATACTCCTCCTGGTATAGTGCTCCAGGACCCACGGTCACAGTTGAGACAGTTCAGTCACATTAAAATGGACATTATCCTAACCAAACCCAACTTTGCAAAACACATTGTGTGGGCTCCAGAAGACTTACTTCCAGTACCTCTACCTAAGCCTGATCCAGTATCTTCAATCAATTTACCTCTGCCCCCTCTTATAGCTGACCAGAGGCTCAGCAGGTTATGGAATACAAAAAGTGATCTTCACCAAAACACAGGTTCCATTGATTCAAAATTACCAACCAAAGCTAAAATGAATCTAACAAACAGAGAAGGCTACTTAGATCAATTTGGAGACTTACATAGTTCAGGAAGTAAATTAGGAGATCCTAGGCTGCAAAAGAATTTTGACCCTAGGCTTCACAGACTACCTAATACAGAGTCTCATCAAGTAGTTACGAAGGAGTCACATACATCCAAGAGCGCTCCTCATTTGGCCAAAGTAAGCACTGCTGCTTCCCAGCCCCCAGGAGTAATAGCTAGTAATGCTAGTTCTGGGACTCTGCCTCCTTATGCTCCTAAACTGTCATCTTCAGCTGGCCTTCCACTGGGAACTCCAAGTACAGTTCTGAGTGGTATTAGTTTGTATGACCCTAGGGAGCAGGGTTTGTCTTCTGTGTCAGAGTTAGCAGTAGTTTCTTTAGGAGAAAGTACAGAGAGCCAGAAAAAAAGTGGTACTTTAAAAAATAGTGATAAAAATGAGCCTTCTCCTGGAGAAGCAGTCCTACCACAGAAAACCACTCCCAACGTGGAAGTCACTGCTGAGATGCCAGCTGACACTCAGGCGGATACTCTCCAAAGTTCTGGGAAGGTTCAGGTCCCAGCAGTGCACAGTCTTCCTATTCCGGCCTTAACGGGCTTAATTAGACCCCAGTACAGTGATCCAAGGCAGGCCAGGCAGCCAGGGCAGGCGAGCCCGACTCCAGAGAATGATCCTAGTAGAGAAACAGATGACAAATCTCTGAAAGAGGTTTTTAAAACTTTTGATCCAACTGCTTCACCATTTTGTTAGCTGTTGTGTAATTAAGCAGTTCTTTTCACTCTTGTGACTATTGCAGTCCTCTACTGTTTTGTAACTGGTTTACCTCTATAGTTTATTTATTTTTAAATTATAAACACTTTTCAGCTGCTAGTATCAGAACCACATGAAGTTATATCCTGTAAAGCCTGTGGTATTTTATATAATATTTTTATAACTTTGAGACTGTAGTAATTGACATAGAAACTTATATATCATGTTAGCTTCAGTAAAAGTACTTTTATTGTAAATAAATCATCATGAACGCAACACTCTGCCTGAATACATCCCAGTTGTATTTCATAATCAATGTTTAGATAAACAATTACCACTTTTATATAGTTGTTTAGTTTTAAGCAATATGAGACACATTACTTTTGAGAAACAGTATTTTGACTAGGACCCTCTTATTTGTCAGCACAGAATCAATTAGTCTGTAATGCCGGTTGTGAACTAAAATATAAAATGAAGTTCAGAAAACATTTTGAAACCACAATTAGCAGAGCAGTTCATGTTTTAGGGCATCACTTTTATTAGTATTGACAATATTATTTGTGTAAATGAAACATTTGAATGTTATATCTTTTAAAAGTATTTTATTGTATACTGTATCATAGAAGTTGGAGGTATATAAATAGAATGTTTTGCTAAAATGAAAAACTCCCAATTTCTCTAACATGTTTTAAATTTAATTTTTTTGTAATAGTTGAGTTACTGCTGTATTATGTTGTGATGTTTATGTATTTCAGTGTTTTTGTCTTTAGCAGCATAATTTATATTACTTTTTCAAATGATGTAGTTGTGATAATTGTGTTCACCATGACTTTGGCAATTTTTTACAAACTTTTAGAAGATCAGTGAATCTGTACTGATTATTACATTGATAATGTTTTAAATGTCTAGGTTCTATATTTTTTCTTAACTGGCAAGAAAACACAGAGATTGAAGGTATAGTCAATTGTATGGCTACCAATAAAGAATCTCTTTCAGATCTCACCTGAGTGGTATTCTGTAATAGAGGGAATTACTGGTATTTTAAATATTTAATGTTCCCCTCTTTTGGAAACCTAAATTGATTAGAACTTGCATTTTATGAAGCATAACTTGTATTCATCCTTGTATATTTATTACAGTATAAAATAGTGACAACTCTTTGTTTTATACATATATAATTTATACCTGAATGTATTATAATAATACACATATCTTGAACTGCAGGTATATGACAATATTTGCTAGTAACAACTCCAATAAGTAACTTTGAAAGGTACATTTTATTGTAAAAGGCAAAGAAAGTGTTAAAATCAGTCCCCAGATGAAAACATCTACCTGTAAGAAATGATTTTAAAAATACACAGCAAAATATTTGTACTTCTATTTGTTGCCTAAAATGGCTAAGGCTAACATTTTAGGGTCAAAAATGTATTAGGTTAAAGCCACCAAACTAAATGTTTTCTGGTTTATTACTCAAAATAATTTTAATATTTACTGAAAAGTCAACATAATAGATGAAACTAATACATAAAAATGTATTTCAGGGGCCAGGGAGATAGCTCAGTGGTTCTGGCGTGTGTCTTGCAAGCGCAAGGACCCGGGTTCGATCCTGGTAACCACATAACAATACTGGGTGTGGAGACTCACCCTAGCAGCAACCAGTACCATGTACCACAGTGCTGGCCGTGGTGGCTCACGTCTGTAATCCCAGCACTTGGGAGACAGAGGCAGGAGGATTGCTGTGATGTGAGTTTGAGGCTGAGCTCAGGGCCAGCCTGAACCACAAAGCGAGACCCTGTCTCAAAAAACCTTAAAAAAAAATGTATTTCAAACTATTATAATTTACTTTAATCAGAATAAAAATCAGATTGTTGAATTTTAGTAAATCAAAAATGTAGCAAATATTTAATTTTTTCATATATTTTATTACTACATTTGGTAATACTATTTACATTTCAAATATGATACAAAGAAGATATTCTGGCTTGTGAAAAGACCAAATTCTCGGCCAAATTCTTAATCCAAATCAATAAATTCAAATTAACCCAAATTCTTAACAGAAGTTCACTTTTTACTAAGAAAAAGTAAAAACATGCTAAAAAAGAAAGTTTAAAACTCACTAGAGTGGATTATATAATATTCAATATTCTTGGGTCTGTCTTGTGTCAACTAATGTCATAGTGGCTATCTTACAAGAAAGTCTGAATCTAGTTTCAAATGATAATGTATTTTATGTGAAAGTTTTTATTTGTTTAAAATGGTGATTGCTCCTTATACATTTTTATTAAGATAACAGTAGCTTAAGAGAAAACTGTCAGAACTTGTCAACATAGGTTAATATTCTTTTTTTTTTCCTATTTTCTGATGAAGACTAACAAATAGCTATTTTCCCCAGTGAATAGGCATGGTTGTTTTGGTTTTTTTTGAGACAGAATCTCGCTTTGTATGTAGTTCAGGCTGGCCCTGAGCTCAGCGCCAGACTCACATCACAGCAATCCTGCCTCTGCCTGCCCAGTGCTGGGATTACAGGCGTGAGCCACCGGCACTGTAGTATGTGATACCGTTGCTGCTGGTCATGAGGCTCCATACCCAGTATTGTATGTGGTTACTGGAGGATCAAACCTGGGCCCTTGCACTTGCAAGACAGGCGCCGGAACCACTGAGCTAAATCCCCAGCCTGATAGGCGTTTTTAAAAGGTGGAGTGATGTGTATAGAATTTGATTTGCATTGCCAGACAGAAAGGTGTTTTTATTCTTGGAAGATACATGTTCAGAGATAACATGGGTTCATCAATTAAGATGCTTCTTAACTATTCCTGCTTGTTTGTGGCAGAAATTTTATACTTGCTTACTTTGTTGTTCAAGATGGTAGGATATGTCACAGTATTAAATTGGGATACCTGAAGATCATAGTAATATAGATTTAGCAACTGCTTTTCATTATCTTAGGACTTCATTTTGAATCTTCAGTGGTAGAATGGTTTCATACTCTGTCTAAGCAATTAGATCTAGTTCTGAGAAGACTGTGTCTTTCTGAGCCAAATGCACCAAATCCTAGAATTAGGCTGCAGTCAAAGCAATCTAATTATGAAATGATGTTTCCTTAGGTTTCTGTTTGTTTTTTAACCTTCCACAGGACTTTAAATTGTATTCCTTGATAGTGATACTTATTTTAAGAATGGAAATAGTTGATCAGTAAAAAGATCTTGAATGGACTAAGTTAGGAAAAGGGGCAGGGATTTGGGATTGACTCCAAGGGATGGAAGATTAAGGACAATAAACAGTTGGTTTCTGCAGTGTTTATCTTGATTTCTAATTTCTTATCTGTGAAATGGGGTAAATTTGATCAATCACAGGTTTGATGTAGGGAGGGAATGAATTATTTGTAAAGTATTTGTAAATATAAACTTGCATTTTAACCTTCCAGATGTTGTTATTATGCTCCCATTGGAATATATTAGTTGTACAAATCCAAAATGACATGACACAGTGTTTGTGGTCTACCAGTTTAATGAAATTTCAGATAATGTGAACTGAAGTCACAGGAATAAACTTCCCTGAGATGTTTCAGAACATATTAACCCATCAGGTTAGCACTATTACCATAATAGTGTGTCCAAAATACATGAGACTTTCCTACTTTAGGGTTGCATAGACTGATTTTCTCTTCAGTATCTGACTTCTCTGCCTTTTTGATATAGGTTAGATATTGATGGAGGATTAAAATGTTACAGAAATCCATGTTTCATGATGTATTTGCTTAAATCATATCCTCTGTGAAGAAAGTAGCCAACTCTTCTAAGTAGAAGAGCCATTTGTTCTCAGAAACAACAGGTATATGAACTCCTACTCCTTAGAATATCTGCAGGCATGTGACACTAAGGTCTTTCTCAGTGACCATAGGCTTATTAAAGGTACCATTTTCCTTTGGTTAACAAAAACTAGAAGTTAGAAAGTTCCTAGGAACCACAGTCTGAAGTCTTGGAGGAGCCATCAGAATTCTCCATTTGTATGCTATGAATCTTCTTCTGGTGAGATGTTTCCCTGAGCCGAGGGGCCCATCCCACAGGACTGGTGTTGGTAAAGGCTATACTTAGAGGACTGTTTGGCACTTGGGCAGCCCACTGGACTCTGTAACCTTCAATAATCGGACTTTCTGTGAATGTATAGAATGAAAACTATGTTTTTCAGAAATGTTTTGGCAGTACTTGATAAAAATTAAGTACAGTAGAATGTATAAGCATTAGAAACCTATGGTTTAAATAAGACAATTTAAAGTTTAAGCTTTGACAAATGTAACCAAACTGGAACTAAGTGTTTAGAGGTGTTTTCCTCACTTAAGCATAGGATTTAGCACTTACGTAATGACCCACAGCTTAATGTGGAACCAATTTCAGTGACACGTTGTTGCTTTATTGCTGAGGTTTTCTGTTTGAATATATTACTTACCAACAATATCTGCAGTTGTAAGAAAGCACACATAAACCTTCTTTTGGAAAGGATACAGACCTAAGAAAGAACTTTGGTTAACATCAATTTAGTACTTAGAATTTTAAATTTTTAAGCAAGAAATAAGACACATTTTATTTCATACTTTCAAAGGCAGGACTCATCTCTGTCTCCTTATTTTTGTTCCCCTGTGGCAACAAGTCTAGCTCTGAGCACACAGTGGGTGATGTGTTAACTGCTGTTCATTGCTCATGATGTCCATCAAAGCTTAAATTTTCTGGTGCTGTCAGATATGAGAAGAGCTGTAGCAGGAGCAATCCTTGATAGTTTTAGAAAGTATGCAAGTTATCAGTGCTGTCTCAGATAGAGGAACCCTATTGTGGCTGTTCTTACCTGTAAGCAGCACAAAAACAGCATTATGGCAGCTTTACTTAAGAGCTAAATGTTTCTATAACGATGCATAGCTCAAAGAGTCCTCCCCACTTAGGAAGTAGCTCTTTTTATCCCAAAATTGAAGTTTAGATAGATCAATAACTTATTCTTGCAGATCCATGAAAGGTTATTTCTGTAATCAGAAAAGTTCATACCTAGAGTCTCACATTTTTATTTTAAAATTACTTTCTAATTTTTTACTTCCTACTCTTCTAAAATACCAACCAAATCATCAACAGCACTAAAAATTTCTTTTATCCTGACATTATGAATTGTAACCTGTCCTTTTAAATTATGACTGGAATCCAAATTTTAGGTCTTACATCTTTTAAAAATCATTCGTTACATGTTGAAATATAGCAGTGCTTTACAGTTAGCAAAAGTATGGACATAAAATATCAAAATCATTTTAATGTTATTTATTAATATTTTTAAAAATTTGCCTTTTTGACTTCAAAAATTTGTCAGTGCTGAAGATTGAAGCCCAGGACTCATGGATGGTAGGCATACTACCCCTGAGCTACAAGTCCTAGCCCTGTGCTACTGGTGTTAACCTTTGTAAGTGTATTATGGTTGAGAGGAGTAGTGAAATTTGCATTGCTTGTATTTTATTAGTGGTCTGACCTATAATTTATAGGTCTGTATTAAAGAAGTATATAGAGGCCCAAATAAATTCACAAAGTTGTTCCCAAACCTCCACAACCACAACATATTGGGATTGTCAATGGCAAACTACATTTTATATGCTTTTTAAGTATAGAAGACAAAAAAGATAAATTAGTCATTATCATAGGTTTTTCGTCTACCTCTATTTCATGAGTTTGCTCTGCACATGCTTGAAAAGGAATTCAAATAATAGAATATTTTTTCAAGAGGTAGAATAATATTTCCTTATAAAAGTGACAATCAAAAAATAGTCATTTGTATACTTATTTGCCAAAGTTAAAAAATTTTACATTCCTTATGCTAAACCTGCTGCCCTATGTACCTACGATTCAAAAAGGGCAGAGATTCAGGGCCAAGGCCATTTCGTTTTCGGGCTGAGGCTTCTGTGCCTGGACAAGGCAGGGGTACTGATGACACTTGTGCCCCAGGACGTGTGTGTGTGTGTGTGTGTGTGTGTGTGTGTGTGTGAGATGGGTGAGGGAGGTGTCTAGACTTTTGATCACTTGCTTTCTATCAGATCCATAAGCACCACCTATAGGTTGAAATCTGGGGTATAGCTATTTGGTATGAGATTTTGTTTTAACTTTCTAGTGCCAAACTATTTCACAACAGTAAGTTTCAATCCATACCATTTTAGTAGATTGCCTAAGTTGTTACCTGTCCGTTAAAAAATACCAGCAAGGGTTATATGATGAATTAATCAACCGTCCAACGACAAGTCGCGTAGTAAAATCAAGATTACCTTTTTTCTTTTCATTTACTAATTAGATCCAAGTTGTGTTTTGTCATTGCATGTTTCTGTAACATTTCTCTGTGGTAACCTTTCTACTGTCTGCATTTAAATTAAAATATTTCTGATAATGTTTGTCTGACAATGTGCTGTTTTGCTTTAGTTATCTCCAGCATTTAGAGAGAATGTGAGGGAGCTGTGTGCATATGTAATGGCCTGTAAATGGAATTCATCCCAGACTGTCCCAAAAGAGTGAGACAGCACTAAAGCGTGTGTGCCTCAATGTATTCTTTGTACAGAGATTATACTTCACAGCTACACAGATTAATGGCATTGAAGGCCTGATTATTGGCATAGCCTTCATTCCAGGGAGCATCTCTTCCATTAGCTTAAATTAACTTTCTGTTGGAACATTATATTTAAGAGATTGCTAGCAAATGAACTTCTTATAGTAGGGCAGAAACCTGTTAGGGTCACCATGGGATCTTATCACAGGAAGACTCATGGACAGCGTGTAACTGATCATGCCTCCCTCCAAATCAGGAACGTTGTTGAAAGCTATTCCCTGGCTTCTGGTCTGGTATATTCATGCTCAGAAGCATACTCTCTTAGATTACTGGATTTAATTGTTGAGCAATTAAACATTCTCATCATCAGAAGCTTCTTCCCTGAGAAAGAGCACAATCTAGTCCTTACACCTTTTCAGCTGAGAAGCGGTGATATAAGACAGGTCAGGGTTTCACAAGCTGAACATTCCTCATCTGCAAAATACAGATTCATTCACTCAAGATTGTTTGAGCACTTAGCATAGGCTAAGTAGTTGTTGAGTCGAGGAAATGACAGATAAGATAAACTGCAAAAAGTTTGAAAGGAGTGCGGTTTACTGTAGAAAGTGTAGTGACACTGCTTTATGATGAATATCAAAGGAGAACATTTTAGAAAGTATAAAATATTATTTCTCAGCATTTTAAGCCCCAAATTGTTCATAATAATTATAGTAAAACCTTGATAATGCAAATTGGATTTGCATTTGGAAGTTCATATGCATTATCTCATTGAAACCACAACTAGTGCTTGGGACATATTTACTATGACTGGGGACAGTCCTGTGAGGAAGGCCCATGCTCCCCTTGCAAGGAAATCAAACCAGCAATGGAGGGAGGTGTCTGGCCTAAGGCCACACAACAGACAGCTGAGGTTTGCATCCCTGCCGGGAACCTAAACCAGTGTTCTTCACTGCAGTGACTACTACTATCCACTTTATTCAAAGTAAAGGAACAGCCAGATTATAATAAATCAGCCCAGCAGTAGCTACTAAACACCATGAGATGCACATGCAAGTTACTTTTGTTCATGATCATAAATTACTGGAAATCCCATCAATGAAGTCCTCAGTAATTATATGTCAACTAAAACTTATCCCAATGTAGAAAAGCTTTGGAAAATCACAATTATCTTCTTTTATACATACCTGGAGCAACTAATGAGTAAGAAAGAATGATGATTGGCCTTTTTCTGAGTTTTCCATAGCTAGATCATTCAGTTGCTGAAGTTGGAATAGGACAAATGAATGACAGAGAAATTGAAAAGATCCCAAATTTTCCTACAAGGCAAAGAAAAATTCCACTGTAGGATATATCAGATATAGCTAGAGACTGGAGTGTTATCATTTATTTTATAAGCAAGAAATACATGAAATATATGAGACATATGAAATACAGCAGATCTTTTGAAGACCCGCTAAGTATCTCTTTGGTGCACTTTTCCCAAATGGAGCTGACCTCCTGACATCCACTGCATAGCTCTAAGTAGTATCAGAAACAGACACTGAAAGGTATGCTACAGTGTATTCAAAAATTACTGGACCTGGGATTTAGCTCTGGTTCCAGCACCTGCCTTGCAAGCACAAGGTCCTGAGTTTGATCCCAGGTAACCATATACCACAATGCCAGGTGTGGTGACTCATGCCCACTAGCAATCAGTGCCACAGACCACAGTGCCAGGCATGGTGGCTCATCCTGTAAGCCAAGCACTCAGGAGGCAGAGGCAGGAGGATTGCTGAGTTTGAGGCTGAGCTCAGAAGCAGCCTGAACTTCAAAGCGAGACTCTGTCTCAAAAAAAAGCAAAATAAAACAATTGTTAATGTTATCTTTTTTCTCGCTTTCTCTGAGCTTGCAAATTTGCCTCATTGGCTTTTTACAAACATCCAATTAGTATAGTGGAAGAAGGAGTAGAAGAGACTTATGGTTTGTTACAAGGAATATACAGAGATGATAACCATCTTTGATAGTCAAAAATAGGACTTTGCAACATTAGCATAGCCAAGCTTGAAATGATTGTCTGAATTCCTCCATCTACATTTTGATTTAACAAAGACTAGAGTATTCTTCAAAGGAGACCCAAACAAGAAAGCAAAGTGGTAGAGTATCAAATGGGGGAAGGAAGATATATTTTTTAGAATATTCTAAGTAAAAGTTGATGGACCAGATGTTCATCCAGAATTGTGTGTTGGGGATGGTGAGTAGTGAGAACTCTGGCTCTATGGCTGAGGTCCTGGGAGCAGGCTGAGAAGAGGTGGTTAGATACAGAGATGAGGTTAGATGCGCAGGATCCCTGGTTATCCTGGGGTGCCCTCTGTGAAAAGGTGAAATGCCCCATTCTAGGGGAAGGGTTTCCCAAGGGTCTTTAGCCATTAAGAACTAAGTACCAGTGAGGTGGTAAGGGAAGTTGTTCAGTACTCTCTGGAACTACCTTCCAAGCCAAAAAATAAATCAGTTTCCTTTGCTGCAGACACAGGAAGAGAGGCCAGCAGGTGTTGTGATTAGTGACCAACACAAAGGATATCAGCCAGAGGTTACCTCAGGATAGGCACAGTGATGAGGCTCCCTCCCTAACCTACCTCACACTGTGCCTTCTTTCTACACAGAAGCATTTTGTTTTTGTTTTTGTTTTCTGAGACAAGGTCTCATTAAGTAGTTCAGGATGGTCTGCACTCACTATCTATCTCAGTGGTTGTTGAACTCCCAGCAATCCTCCTGCCTCAGCCTCCCAAGTGCTGGGATTACAAGTGTGCACCACCTGGCCCTTGGCTACAGATGCTCTTTTAATGAGAGATTGGATCCACCTAAGTTAAGACCTATAGACTCTTAGTATTTCTTGCTAATCACTCAGTGTGAACTCAGGGGGAAAGCAGCATGTGTCACGGGAAAAACAGAAAATTCCTTCTGTCTCTGATATAAGTAGGCTAAAATTTACAGCTCAATGGATACTTAATGAAGAGTTCTCTATTTCTGGGAGTTTGAGGAGCTCTATCTCAGACTAGACAACAAAAGGTAAGTGTTTCTCGGAGGCCTATTTTCACTGAACAATGGCCCAGAGGTTGTTGGTCCTTCCAACATCCCAAAGGATGTGCATTTCTTCCACATAATATAATGTAAGAAAACATCTCCTTTAAATGTCCAGGGACAGTGTTGGCAGTTTACTCAGTGTCATTCACTTCTAGAAATGTCAATACTAACAGTTCAGTAATGGATTGCACAAGAGGCCTTCCATACATTGGATGATGGGTAATGGAGGCAGGGATGAGCAAACATCCTGGTAAGATGGTTCAGATAGAAAAGTAAGATTGCAGCAGCGCAGGGGCTAGAGCCTGCCAGCCTCCAGGCCCACTGCAGAAGCAAGCCCAGGGTCTCTGTATAGGTTTGCATGGAGCCCGCGGAAACCTCAACCAATGCCATTGCAGCCACACGGGTGCAAAGCCTGCCTTTCTCCATGCTTACTGCACAAGCATTCCCAGGGATTCTATATAGGTGAGTAGGCGGGCCTGTTGGAACCTCAGGCAGTGTTATTGTAGCTGCACAGTGGCTGGAGTCTTCCTGCCTCTTCACAGACTGTAGAAGTGCAGCCAGTGACTATATAGGTGTGCACTGAGCCCACTGGTCCTCAGGCAGTGCCATTATAGAGCGGTACACAGGCCAGAGCCTGCCTATCTCCACACAGACTACAGAAGCACACACAGGGACAGTGTATAGGTGCACAGCAGAGACCACTGGAACCTCCGGGGGCTCCGTTAGATGCTGCCCATGGGGCTGAGGCCTGCCTGCCTTCACGCTGTCTGCGGAAGTGTGCCCAGGGACATTGTATAGGTGTGCAGCTCAGCCCACTAGAACTTTGGGCGGTGCGATTAGATGCTGCACACAGGGCTGGGGCCTGACTGTCTTCAAGCTGACTGCTCTGAGTGCACCCAGGAACATTCCAGTGAAGGCACTTAGCAGAGTCCCCTGGAACCTATGACAGCACCAGTAGATGCAGATGGGGCCTACTTGCCTCCGTGTCATCCACACTGAGTGTACCCAGGGACATTTTAAAAGGTGTGCAGAGGAGTCTGCTGGAATCTCAGGTGGGTCCAGTAGATGTGTATACACAGAGTTGGGGCCTTCCTCCCTCTGCACACACTATACTGAGCATGCCCAGGGACATTCCAGGTAAAGAGTATGCAGAGGAGTCCACTTAAACCTCACACAGCACCTTTAGACTCGGAGGTCTGGGGGTGGTGCATGCCTGCCTCCATGTCCACTGCACTGAACACGAACAGTGAAACTATAGGTAAACTAGGCACCATTGAGTCCATGGGAACCTCAAGTGACACAAAATAGACACCTGCGCCTGGGGAAGGGGCATGTGAGCCTCCACTACCCAGTGCTTTTCAATCAAGGTGATCTGACCATGTGGTTTGAGTGCTGTACATGGTGTGCCAGAACTAGTGTTGTTTAGGTCCCACTACAGAATCTAGAAGAACAACTCAGGAAACACTATTTTAAGGGTCCTAAATATTAGGAAGAGAGAGACTTGCAACAAACATCACCAGACAACAGGGCAGGTATAAAGCCAAAAACAGCAGCAATGACAAAAACTCAGAGATGAGGAAACATTCAAAGTTTCAGATGCAAAGATCCTGACTCCACAGTAAGATAAGAGGAAGGGAAATAGAGATGTCTGAAGCTCAATCTCCAGGGTTCTTGGAAATGGTAACCAAACAGATCTAGTAAAATGGAAATCAGAACTGATCTCTGAGATGAAAGCAGAGATATTGGATACAGTCAACACTATGATTAATAAAACTAAAGAGGAAATCACGGAGTTGATAGACTCTGAGGTAGCAAAAGCAGTGGAACCTTTTAAACACCTACAAGTAGAGGTCCAGGAAATCAAGGAAAAAAAGCAAAAGTTTACTCAATAGAATGAATATGGCAGAAGACTGAATTTCAGACCTAGATGATAGGATCTCAGCCAATGAACAGGAAAGGCATATTTTATAGAAAATGGGATAATGAGAAATCAATCCAGCAACTCGTAGATGATTCAAAGAAGAATAACATAAGATTGACTGAGGAAGAAGGAGACAAAACAAAAGACATAAAAACAAACAAACAAACAAAAAACTGTTCACAGAGATAATGGGAGAAAACTTCAGAGAAATGGAAAAGAATTGGACAAACAAATATATGAAGCATACAGAACTCCACATGCCCGTGACATGAAAAAATCTACACCTAGGCATATAATTATAAAAGTTCCAAATTTCCAAAGAAAGCATGAAATACTGAAAGCAGCCAGAGAAAAGAAAACAATTACATGACAAGGAAAGCCCATCAGGATGACAGCAGAATTTGAACCCAAACACTCAATGGAAGAAGAGTCTGGAATGAAGTGTTTAAAGCTCTAAAGGAAAACAACTTCCAACCCTGATGTATCCTGCAAAACTGTTCTTCAAAATTGATGGGGAAATAAGATAATTCCATGACAAAGAACACCTGAAAAACTTCACAAATACAAAATCTTCACTAAAAAACATCTAAAGAATATCTTGGGGAAAAATAAGGAAAGTTACAAATCCATGAGACCTATCAGAGTCAACCCACTGGACCAAACAAGAAACTGATGGGAAAAGGGCAAAGGAAGAATAACAGAGCCAAGAACAGGAAAATGTGACAGCACTAGATTTACTTATATCAATCATAAGCATTAATGTCAATGGACTCAATGCGCCAATTAAGAGATACAGACTGGCAGAATGGATCAAGAAGCAAGATCCTACAATTTGCTGCATACAAGAAACACACCTAATTCAGAAAGAAACCCGTGGACTAAAAGTAAAGGGATAGAAAACAATATTCCATGTGACTGACAGGAAACAGCAAAAAAGCAGGAGTGGTGATCTTATTTGCAGACAGAATAGACTTCAAGGCAAAACTGATAGAGATAAAGAAGGACACTATCTTTTAGTACAGGGGAAAATCCAAGAGACAGAAATCACAATCTTAAATATCTATGCACCAAATTCTAATGCACCCAACTATATAAGACAAACATTAATGGGCATGAAAAACCAGATAAACACCAATAAAATAATAGTAGGGGACCTCAATACCCTACTGTCACAAAGAGACAGATCAACTGGAAAAAAAGCCAGTAAGAAAATACTTGATCTAAACCAAACTCTTCAGAAAATGGGTCTAAGAGATGCCTACAGAGTGTTTCACCCCACAAAAGTCAGACTTTACATTCTTCTTAGCTGCTCATGGATCAGTCTCCAAAACAGACCACGTTCTGGTTCATAGAACAAGTTTAAGTAAATGCGAAGGGATCGAAGTTATCCCTTGTATACTGTTAGACCATAGTGCCCTGAAATTTGAGCTGAATAGCAAAAGAAAGTCCAGGATCCTCACAAACACATGGAAACTGAACAACACTCTGCTGACCAACCAATGGGTCACAAAAGAAATTAGAGAAGAAATTGAACAGTTCTTACAACTAAACGATAACCCCAATACAACATATGAAAATTTATGGGACACAATGAAAGCAGTTCTACGAGGAAAATTCATAGCAGTGAAAGCCTACATCCAGAAAACAGAGCATGCTCAAATAAACAATTTAATGCTGAACCTCAAATGACTAGAAAGAGATGAGCAAGACAAACCCAAAGCTCGCAGTAGGCAAGAAATTATAAGGATCAGGGAAGAAATTAATGCAATAGAAACCAAGAGAACTGTTCAAAAAAATCAAGGAATCAAAGAGTTGGTTCTTTGAAAGGATAAACAAAATTGATAGACCCTTAGCCAACCTCATTAAACAAAGGAAAGAAAAGGCTCATATCATGCTATTAGGAATGAGAAGGGGGAAATTACTATGGATCCAGAGGAAGTCCAGAGAACAATAAATACCTACTTTGAAAATTTTTACTTTAATAAAATGGAAAACATAGATGAAATGGATAGATTTCTAGACACATATGAACTCCCAAAGCTGAATAAAGAAGATATAGAAATGTTAAATGCCCCAATATCAATATGTGAAATTGAAATTGTAATTAGAAACTTGCCAACAAAGAAAAGCCCTGGTCCTGATGGTTTTACTGCTG
>PVIR01032611.1:0-18496 GCA_004026965.1 Petromus typicus
ATCTAGTATAGAATTTATTTGTTAAATAATTCCCATTAAAAAGAATTATAAATATATTTAATTTTTGCAAGCATCTCAATCTTGTCTTTAGAGCATATCCTTTTGTGTACTTACATCTAGGGTATCAGTCATTTTAGGGGATCAAGGATGCTACTTTTCCCACAATTAGTAGGTTTTACCAGGTGATACTAAACAGCATTCACAGAATTTGAAAATTGGCTGAAATTTATAATTTTGCTCATGTCACTGTGAGAAAAATATATATAAACATGAAGCAGTTTACTGCTCAAAAAAGGAGAACCATTTCATGTTGCAGAAGAACCATGAGAAGCATGTTTAGTGGAAAATAAGTATGGCAGGAATCTCTCATGGCCCATTTGTTCTCCAAACAGATTGTTTTCCTCTCCCAGTCTTAACTAGGGCATCAATCAGGAGGACAATGAGACATACGCTGAACAGCTGGACTGAATTTCCTGTGCAGTCCTGGAATTCTCCTGATTGGCGTTGACTGGCAGCCCAAGCCTGGTGAAATCTGGGGTGTCTCCCTTTGTAAATAAGAAATGGGAAGGTACAAACAATATCTCCATTAGTCTGACTCTCTGTAGAATCATTTCTTTGAAACCTGGGGCAAACAGAGCTCCTTGGTGGTAGGAGTGGTATTTGCACTGTCAAACACATTTCAGCCAGCATATAGTTTGCTTGCCAAGAGGAAATTATCTGCTTCAAATTCTAGGATTTTTCCTTTACACTTAAATTTCACATCTGGTAGCAGATTGGAAGCTTTTCAGCTCCTACACATTTTTCACTTTTTCTGGAAAAGGGGACTATTAACCACCTAATTCAAACTAATATTATTGCTTTTTACAGAATTAATGAGATGCTCTAATTGCCAGCACTGTTTACCTGCTACTCTGGGAGTATATTTCAAAGGCACATGAATTAGCCATTGCCAGCTTTATAATTAGCGTGTGACAACTTTAATTCCAATGGCATGTTGAATCAACAGCAACAGATGGAATGGTGCCTGGTGGGAAGTCAGCCCCTCACCGGCTCCTGGTAGCAGGATTGTCCTGCTGATTCTGTGTTAGAAGCTATTTAACAAAGCAAGTGCAAAATTTCTGGTAATAGTCTTAGTGGGTTTTTTTTGTTTGTTTTGTTTTTTTTTGCATGATCATAGTTGCACTGTCCCCAAAATAATTATCACCAATGAAATATACTGAATACTTCCTACATACAAAACACTGTTTCTGTTTTAACCCAAGTCTCCAAACAGCCTGTCAATTTAATTTTAAAATTCCCACTTTACAGGTGAGCAAATGAGCCTTGGAAATGAATGGGATTTTACAGCTTCTAAGCAGTAGGAATTCATCCTGTCTGGCCCCAGCACCCATCGCTTAGCTAGTTATTTATGTCACAGTAAAAGCTTTTTGGTGATCGGTAGTTGCATGTAGGTTTTTACTATAGTGATTTTGAATTCTACAAGAAAATTGTTATTTTTTAGATCTTATAATTGTAAGACCCAGGTTTCTGATTTTTCTGTTTGTCAGTGTCAGTTATATACAAAGGGGACAGATGCTATTGCTACTCTTTCCTTTATTGTCCAAAAGTGCTAACTCTAGCAGTCACTCTGCAAAGTTTAACCCAACAGTGTCTCAGATAATAACTCTTGACAACCTCTGGGGACTTGCATCAATGTGGCACAATCTGATCTTCATGGAACTGAGTTTGGAGCACCCTCCTAGCTTGATGAGAAAAACAGAACTTGTGATTTTACCACCACTTCCACAGAGCATTGCATTGTCATTTTGGGGTAAGTGTTTCAAAGTTTACCTGACTCAGATCTCCCCTTCCAAGTACCCAGGCTTGGACCACATGTAGAAAAAGAATATTAAAGTGTTGGAGCTTGGACTGCTGGATATAAAAACATGTTCTCCTCTCTTCTACCCCTATGAATAATATTGATTAGATTTATAAAACTCAAAAATCAAAGGTTTTCAAAACTTCTCTAAACATTGAGATTATTTGAAAAACTTAATGCAATAATTCAGCAACCCTCTCCAAGTATCTATCTGCAATATCTCTGAAGTGAAGTTTTATGAAAACATTGGTCCTTGGTAAGATGTTCCCATGTAATTCTAATAGATCATCAAGGGCAATATAGGTTTAGACTTTAAAATACCAAAATTCCTTTCATGTTTTTCAGACAAAAAGTCATGTGTTTTTCAAGCCTACGGCTCATGGGTAAATTGCCTGACACTGTCACTTCTCAGACCTAGACAGTTTAATCTACAAAGGTCTGGCCCAGCCACAACTCTGATGTGCTCTTTCCTCTCTACCTTGTATGGTGTCATTGCTAGAGAAATGACAACTGTGATGCACTCAGAACAGATACCACCTTTATTTCTTTGCAATTAACCCTTGAGAAGACCATTTTTCACTCTGGAAATAAATAAATGCACAGCTGCTAGACATGGTGGTCTAGCCTTAGAATTAGCAAAGAATAAAAGTAGATGATTAAAAACTTTACCCCTCAAATACAGTTGGCTTTTTCTCCATCTCTTGGTTAATGCATAGAAATTCCAAAAGGATCACATTCATTCCTGATTCTTCCACCCTTTATGAAATTCTTTAAAATAAGCAGATGAACATATACACACAGGTGCACCTATGGACTCGTTTTGGTTAGCTTTAAAGTGATTTTAGAGTCTCCATTTCCAAATAAAGTTGCACACTATCTTTCCAATAGTTCAATTCAATTATGGCCACATACATAATATTAATTTTATGCAGATATAATTTAGTTGTTGCTGGTAATCTTTATATTAGTAATATAATCCAAGTGTAGTTTTTAATGTACCATGAAAAATCTTCCTCAATTTGAAAAATGAAAATATCCTTTGCATTCTAGTTGTTCTGTATACAGACTACAAGTTAGTTATTAAATAATTGATCTTAAATTTAAAAAGCACCATGAAACCACCATTGTACATTGTGTATCAAATAGTGTACAGACTTGTGGGTTTCATTTTGTCATATACACCACATAACTTACTTCTGTTATCTACCATTAATCTTCCTTCTCTCTTCCCCTTCTGTTTGCATTGCCATCTCTAAAAATCTTCCCACTTTCAGGTCAGCTCTCTCCCTCCCTCTTTCTTCTCTTAAGCCCCTCATACAGAAATTAGCCCATGATCATTGGCTGTCTGGGTCTGGCTTACTACGTAATAAACATGATGGTTTCCATCAATTTTCCAACAAGTGATATGATTTTGCTCATCTTTAAGGCTAAATCATATTCCTTTGTGTATATAAACCACACTTTCTTAATCTACTCATCAACTAATGGGCACACAGGTTACTTCCAGAGCTTAGCTACTGTGAATTGTGCTGCAATAAATAGCAAAATGTTGATAATATCTATCGTGTTTCTACTTTGATTCTTTCTGGAATATGCATATGTTTAAAGAAATAAAAGCTCGCCTTGCTATGGCTCCTTTGTCTTCTGCTCTGCTGTCCCCAGGACATCTGTATGTGTGTCGAACTGCAGAGGGCTTTGCACTCAGAAGGGTCCGTGCCTGCTTTACTGCTTCTCCATCACACACTTAAGTTCTTGACACTGATGACTAAGAAGCACTATATTTTCATTTTACACTTGGATTTTCAATCCACGGGGCCACTACCCCCTCCCCCTGCTGCTCTACACTGCTGCTGTCACTCCTAGGTTTGTGGCTCTATGCCGTGTTTCTTGATTAGGGTTCTGTAGAGCAGTGGTGGTGAACCTTTTAGAAGCAAATGCCTAAAGCACAATATCAAGTCCCCTTATTTACTACAAAGTGCCAACAGTGTAATCAAGAGAGAATACTGAGATTTGAGATTAGAAAAAACAACCTCACACATGCCAAGGTTCACCACCACAGGCGTAGAGGAACAGAATATATACATGTACATTTTAATGCGTTAGGTAGGCTTATCGGATTAGAGGTAGGCAGAATCCATGATGGATTTCTGTGTGCTGAAGAACCAAAGGATCCAGCAGCAGCTCAGCCCCAACAGGTGGAAACCACAGGACATGAGAGATCAAGGACACAACACCAATTTAGATCCAAAGCCTAGGGATCCCTTGGGAGTCACTTGAATGAATCTGCATTGGAACGTTAAAGAAACTGGAGTCTGATGCCTGAAGGCGGCAGCAGCAGCAAAATATATACCAGCTCAATCAAAATGGAGTTTTCACAATGCAGCTGACCTATTTTCTTCTCCCTTCATCCTACCCACTCTGCATGCCCTAGATGGCGCTAGCCACCACCTGGTGGGAAAACTCCCCCCACCGCCCGCCCCCTGTTGGCTGGTCCATAGGGCCGGCATTTCTGGGTGTGTGCCTGTAGGCGTTCGCAGAAATGAGTGTAACTGATCTACAGCATGGCTCTCGATTTAGGCAAGTTGACAGTCACAGTCAACTGTCCCAGTGAAGCTTGATGGCCGAACTTGACTTCAGCACACTGATGTTTATCTCCTCAACTAAAGGAAGCCTGAGAGCACATTCTGGCAGCATTATGGCTGTAATGTGTGGTGCTGGGAACTCACACTTTTCTTCTTCATCCATCCTAGCAACTGTAAGAATTAATGCACCAACAGTGGAAAATGTAGCTCAGTGGAAGAATGCGTTCCCAGCATCCAAGAGACCCTAGGTTCAGTCTCCCTTCCCATCTTGAAAGAGAAAGAATCAATGCATTTGTATTAGTCGATTTTCCTTTGCTGAGACAAAACACCTGGCATATACAACTTAAAGCAGAAAAGGCTTATTTTAGCTTACGGTTTCATTCTACCCCTGGCTGACGCCAAGACAGAAACATCAGAGCAAAAAGGGCAAAGCAAAGAAAGCCGGTCAGTCCTCAGGCCTCAGGAAGCAGGGAAAATGCTAAAGAAAAGATGTGTGGGCCAGGGATTTAGCTCAGTGGTTCCGGCGCCTGTCTTGCAAGTGCAAGGACCCCGGTTCAATCCCCAGTTAACCATACACAATACTGAGTGTGGAGCCTCACGCCCAGCTGCAATCAGTACCACACATCACAGTGCAGGGCGTGGTGGCTCATGTCTGTAATCCCAGCACTCGGGAGGCAGAGGCAGGAGGATTGCTGTGATGTGAGTTTGAGGCTGAGCTCAGGGCCAGGCTGAACTACAAAGCGAGACCTTGTCTCAAAAAACTAAAAAACAAAAAACAAAAAACAAAAAAAGAAAAGAAAAAGAAAAAGAAAAAGAAAAAGGAAAGACAAGACGTGAGCTCAAGCAGCACATCACATCAGCGAATCTACTTACCAAAGCTTTAATCCCCCTGTGATCCAATCATTTTCCCAATGCGTCACCTCTTAAAACCTGGGCCCTTGGGGGTACATTTTAGATAAAATCATAATGACATCTATTTAAAAGCTGGAAATTATTCTACCTGCACAGAACAGCCTACTTTTTACAAAATATAAAATGCCAGGTGACATACACACTTATTTGTTGCAATTCTACTTTCCTTTCTATAGTGGTCTATTACAGCACTACATTATTGCTTGATATTTGCTTTTTATAGTTAGCATTCTTGTTTCTTTGGCAACATACTAAGAAGCCTGTGCCAGAGAACTGCTATTTTGAACCCTCTTATACTGGTTTTATGAGTTTCAATCTCAGAAGTTATATTCTTTCTCTTTCCTCAAATTCTATTCAGGTTTTTTATTTTCAGCCTTATGGTATTCTGATTGAACAAATAAGTAAGATCACTGAAAGTAAAGTAAATTTTTACTATGAGAAGACAAATTTTTATTGATAGAAAATGATTTCTTAAAAGTTAACTAAGTATTTGTATATGAGTGACAAATATCTTTATCCTGACAGGACTTAATAGACATACCCAGGCATGCACATGTGCATGCGCGCACACACACAGGCATTTATATGCCAAAATTTCTCTAACTGGGAACTGAATGGAATTTACATCAAAGATGTTTAGCATTAAATTCATGCTGATAAATCAAACTATCAGGGAAAGAGTCATAAACAATAAAATCATACCTTAGCTATATTATGAATAGTTCAATATATGAATTATTACAAATTAAACATAGCTTGTAATTATTTCTTCAAGAAAATTATTTCAAAACCCTGGCAATGTCTGTAAAAAATGAAAGTGAGTAGTAGGAGATGCAGGAGTTCTGTGAATAATATCCAGGTTGTTGATGTCGTTCTATACTACAGATACTATATTCAAAATAAAAATTTGTTTTCCTGAAAATGATTGTCACTTATTTTTTCTTAGATTCTTTATGCTCTAATATTTTTGCATTTTATCAAACTACATTTGCCAAATAAAACTTTCCTAATATCAGTAAAATTTTGAAAGTTTTATGTTATTATGCTTGCATATATCTGAAAGTAACTATACAGTTACCCTCATATGCATTTTTATGATAAAAAATGTGAAATGACACATTTTCTTGACATTCTATTGGTATCTGTATATATTTTCTGACAGACTATAAATGAGCTTATTGCTAAAATTACATGATTAATAACAGAACTAATTCAAAATCAGTTTACAGACACCCCAGCAGCACTTCACATAAGCCCACCATGATCGTGGGGCAATTATCTGGGAAAAAACACTAAATGCCATATTATTGTCATTGTTTATTTCTTTGAAGTTCACAGTTAGTGACTAGACTTTGATTATAGAAGCTACAAGTATTACTACTTCAATTACTATTATAATGGAAAATTTTAGTTAATTTTAAGCAATATATTCTTTCTACATTCTCTTGAGATCAAAGATACAGCCAACTTCCTTAGACACCATTTAGTTACTTGGAGAAAAGCTCCATGTGGAAGTTTAATGAGATGACAGCTTGATGAGCTTATACATGAGGCGCAGAGGAGTCCACCAGCAATGACAAGAAATACACTTCTTCTTGTGTGGACTATTTTGTTGGTAGATAAGCACCTTTCTTTTTACATGTGAAGAGCTCTGAGAAAACAAAGTCAACTTTAACATATGACTTGGCTTTTCCTGTATATTAATTTAGGAAGGCAAAACAAAAGCAGTTAGCCAATAACGAAATAGATTTTCTTATATAGCAGGTAAGATATCTTGTGATATAATGATTTCATATTGATGTTCCTATTGAGATGCCAAGGTCTTTGAGCTCAGGATCTATCAGCTTCATTGTTTTGGTGACTGGCACAGAGAAATAATACCAGCTAAATAGATAAAAATGACAGAAGCTGCATTTTTGTGTCATAATTCACAGAAGAGATTCAGTAAAGACTTTTCTAGGAGTAGCAACATTTGGTCAAGTCCTATTCAGTTGTAGAAAAGAAAATGTAGTTTTTGGTTACCAAGAATTGTTTTAAATTCAGTTCCAAAATTAAAGATTACTCCTACTGTCATAATAAATGAAAAATATGTGAAGAAAAGGATTTCTGAAGCCAATGGGAGACAAGTTTGAGGATTAAGACACTGGATTTAGAGTAGGAGTATGTCACATATAAAAGACTGTTAGGTCATTAACTCCAAAAGCAGCTCTGGGTCTTTGTAAGGTGAGCTGTCTCACCTGTAAAATTATATTTATCCATAATACATATGGTAAGATTCAGAATCTCATGTTGATTCAAGTGTAAATATGGGCTCATATTCATTGAACATTTTTAGGTAACTGAGGGTCTACTAGCTTTCCATTACTACATCAAATACTCTAGATAAGTCATCTTATCACAAGTTTGATTTGGCTCACAGTTTTAGAGTGTCCAGTTCATGGTTGGACAGCTATGGTTTCCAGGACTCTGATGGGTGGGCACCTCAGCACACACTGCAGGAGAACCTGATGGGGTGAAATTGCTCCCCTCATCTCATGATCGTTAGCTGAGAGAAAGGGAGAAAGAGGAAAGGGCCAGGTTACTACAGTCCTTTTCATGGAACATATTCCATGACTTACAGCCTTGCTACTGATCTCACCCTCCCACTGGTTCTCCCACCTCCCAAGAGGTTGGCATAAACCCTAACACAGAGATCATTGCGGAACTGCAGATTTAAACTATCACAAAAGGCATGAAAAGCATTTTTTCAATAATACATAATTAGCTGGAACAGAATTTGGAATAAAAATAATAAAGTATAAAGTAGAGTACATTTATAAATTATATTGATGTATATGTAATTTAAAATGTTATAAAGAATCCAAATATAAAATGGTAGAAGTACACACATTTTGGTTAATTTTTGAACTGATATTTTTGTCTGCTCAAATTGAAGGCAAACCTACAGGGAAAAAAAACCAGAAACTAATTGTATTATAATAGCAAGAGCTGATGTTTTAAATCACCAGTTGCTTGCTTTATTGATTCAGCATCATTCTAATTATTCAGTGCCTTTTGTATTGGCAAAGGATATGAATTTTAATTACTTTTATTTCTCTTTATTCAATAAATGTCCTCATCTTTTGCATATGGAATATACCTGCAAGTCAGACAATAAAATATCATTCAAAACTATTTATTTAGTATAAATTCCATCTGAGGACATAAAAGAGGAATTTTTAAAAAGTGAATACCTTTTTTCTATACTACATTATTAAATATAGTATTTTAAATTGTGTTCATAGTGAATTAATTTTTGAATTTAATTCAACTGAAATCATATGCCCAAGAGTGCTTTCCTATTTCTGATAACTATGCACACTAGTTGTAAAGATTTGTAGAATAAAAATGTTAATTTTTCAAGTTCAAAAATAAAATAGAGACCCTTGTTCTTTCATACGTAAAACATAACGCATAACAAATTATGTTAAATGAAAAAATAAAAGGAATAAAATGAGTATGATAGGGAGAAAAAAGACTTCTTAGAAATAATGCCAAAGGAAAACCTAAAGACTAAGGTGGAACAGATACTGAGAAAAATTATCTGGAAATACAGCTCCTATATTGCATGTAAGGTATCATTTTGGAAATGTGAAGATTATACAGTGCTGAGGCTAACTGTATCAACACCAGACATCAAATATCTCAACAGGTCTCCTGAATAAATTAAAAGAGACTCCATACTTGGGACAAAGCAGAGAGGAAGCCAAAAATCTATTCATGACAGTAACTACTGTCTCACACAGATGTCTATATTAAATTTGTCTATTTATTTATTTATTTTTATTTTTATTTATTTATTTTTAATTTTTTATTTATTTTGTGTGTGTGTGTGTGTGTGTGTGTGTGTGTGTGTGTGTATGAGCATGATACTGAGAATCAAACCTTAGACACCATATATACTAAACAAGCATTCTACCACTAGACTATACCTCCTTCTGATGAGGTCTGGATTTAAAGAAAAAAATTATAAAACACATGAAAAAACAAAAAGAAAGAAAGAAATGAAAATGAAGGAAGGAAAGGAAGGATGGAGGAAAGAAATGTGGGAAAAGAAAGAATGAATGAAAGAAAGAAAGAATGACAGAAAGAAAGAAAGTAAGTCAGGAGGAAGGTAGATAAATATTATGGAGATTAAATAACCAACTACACAAAAAGAATCAGATATAAAGGTCTTGAACCTATTCACAATAAATTTAAAGTAAACATGACCAATCATATAAAGGCTCTAGAGGAAAGATCATAACCAGGCAAGATCAGAAGATAAATTCCATGAAATATCAAAACTATAAGAAAATTATAGAATGGAAATGAGAATAAAGAAAAATATTATGTGCAGCATGCTTTCCAAGGGCTTCTCAGTAAAGACAATTCAACCAAGGAATAAAGCAGGTGGATAGGTTGTTCATAACTAACCAAACAGAAACACATGGACAATAAAAGCTGAAAGAGAATCTAAGAACTATAGTATATCTCAAAATCTGCTATTTTCCTAATTGGAATATCAGAAATGAGAAGAGAAATTGACCCCAAAAAATGGAGTTATGTGTTTGTTTGGTTAGTTGTTTTGTTGAGATAGTGATGTTCAGACTGGTCTTGTCTCACTATGTAGCACAAGGTAGCCTTGAACTCATGGTGACCCTCCTATCTTAGCCTCCTAAGTACTGGGGCTACAAGGGTGTACCACCATGCCCAGCTATAGGAAAGCATTTTTTAATGTAAACATTGTATATCATAAATATTATGCAATATTAAAAAATCAATCATAATGCAAATGGAGAAAGGGGATTTAGAGAAGGAGACAGGGAGGAAGAAGTAAAAGATTACAAAAAAAAAAAAAAAAAAAGCCAAGCTGCATTATGTACTTATATCCACTCACCAAGATGATTACAAACTGCATTACTGTAAGCACAGGCTAATAAACAAATGAATAGGATCAGCATTCTAACAACTCTGCCAGATGCCAAATCACAGATTCAAGAAGCTTGCAGATCAAGAATATTAACCAACATGAGTTTTATAAGTTCTAATGACTTTAACAACAATATTCCAGTAATAAGCTTTTAGTTTTTAAGCTCCACATCCAATTTACTTGTCCTTAGTGCTGAGGCTAAGAATACAACAACAGCATTCCCAGGCTCCATTGGCAGCTGGCTCTTTGATAATATCTGCCAATAAGAGGCACTTCTGGGAGATCAAATGGTATGGCGAGGGGACCGGCCCCTTCTCTTTTTTCATCTGGCAGCATTTCAGGATGTGAACAACTATTATGAATTTTCAACTTTAGCCACAGGACTTTGTTTTTGTTCCACAAAATAGAAACTCTGCTCTGCTACCTTCAGGCTGCTTATGTAGTCAGACCACAGTCCTTCTCAAAGGTGACAACTTCTCACTTTAATCTCACCCCCCACCCCACTGCCCAAAGAGGAGGGGCAGGTGGCTGATGTTTTCCCTGGGTACCACTGGCTAAATTAATCCACTGCCCACTTTTCTCCCTCAGCTTTTCTAGTGCATACAAACAGTGTTGCCTGGACTGGCTCAAGTTTTCCTGACAGGGAACCCATAAAGTGAAAAACACTACCAAAAAGTAGTTTTATTTTCTGGCTTGTTCAATATTATATGAATTAAGCCAAAGCCACATGCACATAGTCAATGAGAGAGACAGAAAGAAAGGCAGAGACAGAAACACACACAGAGAGACAGAGGAGAATATATTCAAATCGCCTTTTGCAGAGACTGGAGGAAAATAAAAGGCTTCATCTAATATAAAATTAGTTTTATAAGACTCCAAAGTCCAATCTGATTCCAAAGTACCATGGATCTCTCTTTTGGCCTTTGATGACTTATTTTCCAAACAAGTAATATTGAAAGATTGCATAAAAATGCATGTAAGTTTTAAGATCTTTACTAGCTACCCGTGGCCATGTAGATTCTAATTTAATCAGAATCAAGTAAAATTAAGAATTCAGGCCTTGTAATCAATTAATACTGGCTATATTTCAAATAATTGATGGCCACATTGGTCAGCACAGTGATAGCATATTTCTATCCATCATTGTAAATTCTAATTTAAAGTATGAGATATTCACAAAGGGAAAGTAAACACATCCTTTATGCTCTCCAAAATCAATTCTGTCATTTCCAATTTTGCTGTTTAATACATTTCAAGGACATGTCACAGAATTTCTGAAATTAGTTTCCAAATGATAAAGTAACAAATATAAGATCTTTCGACCACATGCCCACAAAACTTAAAATGAAATATTGCATCAAGATTTTTTTGAGCATATTGACAAGTAAATAAGTGGAGTAGTCAGAATTCAGGCACGGTCTCTCAAAATGAAAACAATGATAAAATAAGAAATAAATGAACACAGAAGTTATTGTCTAGGATCTGTGAAATATATAAAAACAATCATGGTCTTAATGAAACAGAAATGAGTCATCAAATCTTTATAATGAAAAAAGAGTAGGAAAATTGTAAGAATTCTAAAACTTACTTCCATATACAATAGTTGACAACTTTTCCTAGGATAAAAATCTAATTAAATCATACTTAATGACTAAGTGACTCTTAATAACATTAAGAAACACTGAGCTGCTTCATTTCTCTAGCGGTAAGTAGAAGTTTGCATATGGCAAGCAGTATGAAAGAGACATGGAAAAATCACCAGTCATATGCAAGTTAATGTCAGCAGCAAGATCAGCAACAATGATTGTTGTCACTTACAGAGCCAGTCACACAATGTCAAACAAATGACATGTGTTTCCTACTCTGAGGAAGGCCTGTCACGAGAAGGAGGGGAAAGAGAGTAACAGATCTCACTGCCAGGACATTAGCCCACTTCCAGGATTGAAGATATTGGCATTGCTAAGAACAACATGTCTCTCACAGGCATTAGATTGACCCTGACTTTACTCAGGTAAGACACAGAGAAAAATGAGTTTTAATAGTGAGCTCCCTGTGACAGCTGGTGTCACCTGGCAACCTACTGCAGGAAATGGTCTTCAATCTTTGCTGAAGGTGAAAGAGTCCCTTCCACCTCTGTGGTGAACAGAAAAAAAAAAAAAAAAAAAAAAAAAACAGTGCACCTAGCTAGGCACCATGTAATGCACATGCTTAAGTAGAACAGAGGACACATCTAACTCGGAATGGAGGAAAACATTCTCAAAGAAGACTATGTTCCTGGTGCGGTGTGGACCATGAGTGCTCCTTTTCTCAGATAAGGAGCCACTCTAGCCCTGAGGCATCTTGTTATGCACTGAGGGAAGGGTTGTTAGGCTATACATGGTTGCCTTTCCCAATACAGTCTCAAAAGAAGATTCCTTTTTATCTCATTCTGAATCACCCTATGTATGTCACAGAGGATGATACTATTTTATTTTAAATAACTTTTAAAAGATTCCTGGAAAAAATTTACACAATGGAGTATCACTCTGCCACTGAGTCATTTGAAAGAAAATAGATGCCATACTTGAGGCCATACTGTTAAGTACAATATACAAAGGCTTAAATGTCACATGATTTCTCTTATATAAGAAACCTAATATATAAAAAAAGCAAAATAAAAGAGAGATACTAGGAAGTAGGGAGATAGATCTTTCTCAAGGCAGTCTATCAAAAGATAGTGGAGGCAAAAGAGGAAGACAAGAGAATTGAAATGTGTGGTGTATATGTAGCAGCAACTTCCCACAAGGAATGTAATGATTATGTGATGCAAACATGTACTAACAAAAAAATTTAAGATAAAATCTTAGGTATGAGAAAATTTGAATATTTAGAAACAGGTGCTATAGAAATATAATCTATGGTTATGTTGTTCAACGTTTGAATATGATAATTATTATTTTTTTTTTTTACTAAGAGCATCAATATAGGGAAAGTATAGTGGCACAATTAGACCTGGGAATTGTTGATGAATATTTGCTTTTTTGATTTTACTGTAGCCATGGGGACTTTCATCCAAATAGCTGGTCACATTGTGAGACAGCTAAGATGGTACTGTGTTTATTACAAGCAGAGTCATTCTGAAGAAATGTGGGCAGAAATCCATGAGGAAAATACTGTACATAGATTTGGGGAAAAATTGTTGATAGGTGCTTTTGCCTTGTGTATTGGCTCAAAATGTGAAAAACTACCAAGTATTTCACAGGAAATAAAATAATGGCCTAAATGCCACCAAGTTATTTCTAGCTCTAGGCCTGTTGGACATACGAAGACATTCCTTATAAATTTTTCTGACTCCAGGGAGACTGGTTAATGACAGTAAAGCTAGTAATACACATCAGCAATCACTTGTAGTGTTCCTATGTGCCACATGCCATATATATTATCTTGTTAATTTCTTATACTAATTTTTCAAAGCTGTCATTACTGTAACCATCATAGGTAAAGGAAACCATGATATATAAAAATGAAATTATTTACTTTTAGAGTGATGCCATAAATAAATTATTGACTGTATGACATCTTTATCTCTCACACCCAATTTCAAGCTTTTTACAAAGCAGACCGATCTTAATAGAGATGAACAAACAAAGTAGATCTGACTACTTGTAACTATCAAAATACTATTCTTTTATATTTTGATCATAATTTTCCAGTCAAGGGGAAATACTAAAAGGAAAATTAATTAATATGATTGAGGAAGGCCAATGTCAAATCCAAACAAATTTATACGTTAAAAATATATAAAACAGTCATTTTGATGACATTGGTTCTTCCTACCCAGGAGCAAGGTATGTCTTTCCGTTTTTTGATATCATTTTCTATCTCCTTTTTCCGAGTGCTATAGTTTTCAGAGTAGAGGTCTTTCACCTCCTTTGTTAGATTGAATCCTATATAGGTTATTTTTTGGGGTGTTATTGTAAAAGGAACTGACTTCCCAATTTCTATCTCACTGGGTCTACTGCTTGTGTATGCCAAGGATACTGGTCTTTGAACACTGATCTTGTAACCAGCTATGGAGCTAAATTTGGCGATTAGGTCCAGCAGTTTTTTAATTGAGTTTTTAGGATCCTCTAGATAGAGTATCATGTCGTCAGCAAATAATGACAATTTAACTTCTTTTCCTATCTTTATTCCTTTTATTTCTTTCTCTTGCCTAATTGCTATGGCTAATATTTCCAGAACTTCATTTAATGGAAGTGGTGAGAGAGGACACCCTTGTCTTGTTCCTGATCTTATTCTGAAAGATTTCAACTTTTGACCATTTTGTATGATGCTGGCTGAAGGTTTCTTATAGATAGCTATTTTAGTTTGAGATACAGACCATCTATTCCGATCTTCTGTAGGGTTTTGAACATAAATGGGTGTAGTATTTTGTCAAACGCTTTTTCTGCATCAATTGAGATGACCATATGATTTTTGTCCTTGAGTCTGTTAATGTAGTGTACAACATTTATTGATTTACATATGTTGAACTATCCTTGCATCCCTGGGATGAATCCAGCTTGGTTAGGGTGTATAATCTTTTTGATAATTCTCTGTATTCTGTTTGACAGGATCTTATTGAGGATTTTTGCATCAATGTTCATTAGAGATATTGGCCTGTAGTTCTCTTTTTTATTTGGGTCTGTCTCTGCTTTTGGAATCAGGGTAATGGTTACTTCCAGGAATGAGTTTGGGAGTACTGCTTCCCTTTAAATTTCATTAAAGAGATTAAGAAGTAGAGGCACTAGCTCTTCTTTAAAATTTTTATAGAATTCAGCAGTAAAACTCTCAGGTCCAGGGCTTTTCTTTGTTGGCAAGTTTTTAATTACATTTTCAATTTCCCAGATTGATATTGGGGTATTTAACATTTCTATATCTTCTCTATTCAGGTTCGGGAGTTCATATGTGTCTAGAAATCTATTCATTTCTTCTACATCATTTTTCATTTTATTGAAGTATAAATTTTCAAAGTAGGTGTTTATTATCCTCTGGACTTCCTCTAGGGCAGTTGTAATTCCTCCGTTCTCATTCCTAATAGCATAGATATGAGCCTTTTCCTTCCTTTGTTTAAAAAGTGGCTAAGGATCTATCAATTTTGTTTATTCTCTCAAAGAACCAACTTTTCAATTCATTGATTTTTTGAATCATTCTCTAGGTTTCTATTGTATTAATTTCTGCCCTGATCCTTATAATTGCTTGCCTAGTGAGAGCTTTGGGTTTGTCTTTCTCCTTTTTCTAGTCGCTTGAAGTTCAGGATTAAATTGTTTATTTGAGCTTGCTCCATTTTATCGATGTAGGCCTTCACTGCTATGAATTTTCCTTGAAGAACTGCTTCTATTGTGTCCCATAAATTTCTATATGTTGTACTGAGGTTATCATCAAAATGGCTATACTCCCAAAACTACTCTACAGACTCAACACAATCCTGATTGAAATCCCAACAGCATATTTCACAGATATAGAGAAAAAAATCCAAACTTTCATTTGAAACCACAAAAAACCTAGAATAGCAAAAGCAGTTCTAAGCAACAGGGACAAAGTGGGAGTATTACAACTCCAAACCTAAAACTATACTATAAAGCCACTGTGATAAAAACTGCATGGTACTGGCAAAGTAACAGACCCGAGGATCAATGGAGTAGACTAGAAGATCTAGCAACTAGTTCAGATACATTGAGCCACCTGATCTTTGACAAAGGAGCCAAAAATCCTCAATGGAGGAAAGATAGCCTCTTCAACAAACTGTTCTGGAAAAACTGGGTTTTAACTTGCCAAAGACCAAAACTAGATCTAACTCTTTCACCGTGTACCAAGCTAAAATCAAAGTGGATAAGAGACTTAAATATTGATACAGACACACTAAAACTGCTGCAAAACAGGTTAGGTAAAACTCTTGAAGATATTGGCTTAGGGAAAGACTTCTTGAACAAAACCTCTATAGCACAAGAATTGACAGAAGAAGTCAGCAAATGGGACCTCATACTTTTAAAAAGCTTCTGCACAGCAAAAGAAGCTACCAACAGAGCAAAAAGGCAACCAACAATGTGGGAAAAAATCTTTATCAGCGGTTACTTAGACAAAGGGTTACTATCTAGAATATATAAAGAGCTCAAAAAAATCAGCCCACCCAAATTTAATGACCCAATTCAAAAATGGGCATTTGAAATGAACAGATACTTTTCAGATCAAGAAGGGCAGCTAAGAAATATAAGAAGAATGCTCAACATCATTAGTCATTTGAGAGATGCAGATGAAAAGAACACTGAGATTTCATCTCACTCCACAAAAAATGGCTGCCATGTCAGAATTAGTCAGCAACAAATGTTGGCAAGGCTGCGGAGAAGAAGGAATGCTTCTCCGCTGTTGGTGGGAATGTAGACTCGTGCAACCTCTGTGGAGATCAGTTTGGAGATTCTTCAAAAAGCTAGGATTGGAGGTCCCATTTTACCCAGCCATCACTCTGATAGGTATATACACAAAAGAATTAAAATATTCATATCACAGTGACATAGGTGCACCCATGTTTATAGCAGCTCAGTTTGGAGCTGTGATATAGGTGCACCTATGTTTATAGCAGCTCATCTTGGAAACAATCCAAATATCCATCAACTGGGAACTGGATAAAAAAGCTGTGGTTCTTCTACACAATGGAGTATTACTCTGCCATTAAAAATGATAAGTTTGAATCATTTCTACTTAAATGGACATACCCTGAGGATATCCTCATAAGTGAAATAAATAGGTCACAGATAGGTAAATATCATGTCTTTTCTCTAGTATGAGAAAATAAAGATGTAAATGAGTTCTACAATTGTATGTTGTATACTGTGAAATAGAAAATATTCAAAGAAAAATAGGATGAAGGGGGAAAAATAATGATATTATAACAAAAAAAGAGAGGAAACAAATTTTATTTATATGGGGGGGTGGTAGGGTGGGTAGGGCTATGGGAAAAAATGAGAATTAAGTTGTGTCTTATACTGAAACACATCCCCATTGTGGAGTGCAATCATGATGTGTATATGCAATGTACCAATAAATATTTCAATTAAAATATATATAAAACAAAAGAGCAGTTAAATTCACAAAATTACAACAAATTTCAATTAATAATCAGTGAATAAAAGAGAGCTTTAAGATCTATACATGAATGATTACTGTGATGGTTATAATGTTCCCACCAAAGCTTACGCACTCAGTGCTGGGGCTTTTGGGAAGGAGCCTGATCCTGGAGATGCTGACACTCATCCCTTGATTGGAGGATGGCTTCCCAGGTGAATGTACTCTTGGGATGTGGGATCTGGCTGAAAGCGGTAAGGTCATTTGGAACAGGATCTGGAAGGATGGAGTCTTGTCCTCAGCCTCTCTTTTTCTTTCCTTCCAGTAGCCATTGGTTGCATACCTCTTATCCACCACACTCTTCTGCCACACTGCTTCTGCCTTGGGGCCAGATCATGTGTGGACTGAACTCTTTCTTTCTGCAGAGTTTGATCCCTTCTTCAGCTTTTATTGTCACATTATCTTTATATAATTCTATTAACATGTTTTTATGATTATTTCTTTATGTAGCTAATAAAAAAGCAGCAAAAGATGTGGTGAAGACTTTTACATCCACCTATGTGGTTATTTATGCCAGTGTTATTTCAACATGTAGATTTGAGTAATTGTCCAAAAATTATTTTATTTCATCCAGGAGTATTCCTATTAATATTTTCTGATAGGCAGATCTAGGAGTAAAAGCATTTATTGATTTTCATTTATCCATGAATGTCTTTTTTTTTTTTTTGCTATCCTTATTAATGAGTGGCACTCTTGAATAGAGACTTTCTGATAAAAGTTTAGTTTCATTCCATTCTTTGAAAATGTCATCCTACTACATTCTCCTCTCAGTGATTTCTCTTGAGATGGCAGCTGGTAATCTCACCTACTTTCTTTTGTATGTGATGAGTTACATTTCTCTTGATGGTTTTAAAATTTTTTTCTTTGCATTATTTGATTTAGTGTAGATATCTTGAGTTGTATTACAATATGAAATACATATGCTGTGGAATATGTAATTTTATCTTTGTATTTACACAAAGTTTAGCTACTGTTACTTTTTTCTTCCTCTTTTTCAGTCAACTATCCTTCTGCCATGTATATATGGTGACATATTTGATGATGTTCCACATT
>PVIR01032612.1:0-18514 GCA_004026965.1 Petromus typicus
CCGGGTCCTTGCGCTTGCGAGACAGGCGCCGGAACCACTGAGCTAACTCCCCGGCCCCAGAATCTGTGTTCTTAATTACTACAAAATATTGCTTCTCAGCTGAGCTTGTGTGAGCTTTGACTATAGCAAGGCCTGTTCGCAGTCCCCTAGTGTCAGTTCCCTGTGGTCCTGAGGTTACCCTAAAGTGAGCTCCTCAGCTCCCTTGCATGTGTTCGCACTTAAACTTTAAAAAGTACCATTTTAATTTGTAGTCAGTTATAAATTTAACTAAATCTGAGTAGAAAGATTTTCAGGTTATAATTTATGTGACATTTTCCTTGTAAGCAGGAGCTTCTGTTTCTAAACCAGATGTGATTACCTTATTGGATGAAGAAGGGAAGGAACCTGGGATGGTTGTGAAGGAAGGGACAGGAACCTGCTGCCCTGGTGAGTGAGAGCTGAGCAGGCCCAGGGAGACCACTACTGCAGTTAACAGCTGCTGAGGGTGGAGGCGCATCTTAGACCCTTGGAGTTCGCTCCAAGCTGCCAAGCACGGTGGTGAATATCTGTCTTCCCAGTTGCTGGGAAGCTGAGGTGTTAGCCTCCTAAATTCAAGGCCAGCGTGATCAACTTAGTGATAAGCTATCTCAGAATAGAAAGGGCTGAGGTGTGGCTCGGTGCTAGAGCACAAGGTGGCCTTGAGTTCACTTTCCATTCTGTCAAAACAAAACCCCAAACCCAGGAGCTGGACACGTATATAATCTCAGCACTCATCCTGGAAGATCAAAGGAAGAGAATTACAAGTGTGAGGCCAGCCGGAGTGAGTTAATGCCTTACCAGGATTCTGTCTCAGGATATAAACAAACAAAATAAAGGGTACAGAGCGTGGGGAGCTAGGAATGTAGCTCAATGTGAAGGTCCTTGATTTAATCATCAGTACTGATTTTTTTTTTCTTTTAAAAGCCTATGGGATATTAGGGAAAGTGTTGAGATGTGAAGTAAATTAAGAACTTTCAAGTTTGGAATAGCAAAGTCATTTTCTTTTGATCTTGATTATGCTGTTTTTCATCTCCTGTTTAATTCTTACTTCAAAGAGAGGAACTGTTCTCAGAATAAAATGATAATACATATTAGAACACAAATCAACAAACTACAAAAAGAAAATAAAACCAAAAGTCAGCTTCTTGAAAAGATCGAAAAGATCAAAAAAGATTGAATACACCTGGTTTGACTAATCAAGAAAAAAAGGACATAAATTACTAATACAAAGGGGATTGGTTTTCATCTGATGTATTATTGCCATTTAACGATAATAAGACATGCACTATATAAGGCTGAGGATTACAAGTGCACGCCCAGTCTGGGCAACTTAGCAAGACCTTGTCTCAAAATAAAAATTCAAAAGTGGCTGAGAATGTAGCTCAGTGCCAAGGCCCTGGGTTTAACTGCCTGAAGCACCCCCAGTATGAAAAGAGTTCTGTGAATAACTTTGTGCCAACAGCTTATATGAAATAGAAAAAATTTTAAAAATATAATTAGAGTGGCCAATTAAAGTGATTGAATTCATTATCAGAAATCTTTCCACAAAGAAAATGTCAGGCACCAATGGTTTCATTAATGAATTCTATCAAATAGTTAAGAAAGAAATAGTAGCATTATTACACAGTTTCTTTAGAAAAAGAAAGAACATCTCAGCTCACTTTATGAGGCCAATATAAATGATATAGGCCATATCATTACTTGACAAAGAGATTACCAAATTATAAACTTGTATTCTTCATGTATCTAGGAGTAAAATTTTTAAGAAATAATAGCAAATCAAATTCAGTACCATATAAAGATGATTACCAAGAGGACATTATACCTTAAGTAATATGGTCTTGATTTTTAATATTAATCAGTATAATTCATCATATTAAAAAAAGAAATGAGACCATGTGGTCATCTTTACATTTGAGAATGCTCTGCTAATAAAATTACACCTGTATTTCCCACAGATTCAGTTATTTGTGGTGTGTAACTTTGCAGAAGATACTGGTTTTTATGTAGTATATGGCAGAAATGTCTATGTTTGAGAGACATAGTCCATCGCTGGTAACAGACATTATTTTATTTCTCTGTAGAAGTTTGCTTTTTTCAGGAACAGGAAAACAGCATGTGTTCGCTTTCTTACTTTCTTTCAGATCTGGAGTCCAGATGCAGGACCAATATCTTACCTTCAGAAAAGGACATTTATGAAATATATTCATTACAGTGGGAAATAATGGAAAGAATTAAAAGCTGTAGGCTTCAGGGCTCCATTTTTAGAGATGACTGGGAATACCAAAGCAAGCTCGAGGGCCCAAAAGAACCACAAGAGAGGTATTTGGGGCAGGTGAACATTGGTTCTGAAAAAATGACCACTTATAAAAAGCAAACTTTTCTTACAGATTATCAGAAAGTTCACAATGGAGAAAAGTTATATGAATGTAAGGAATGTAGGAAGACTTTTATTCGTCGCTCAACACTTAGTCAACATGTAAGAATTCATACTGGTGAGAAACCTTACAAATGTAAGGACTGCGGGCAGGCATTTAGGCAGCGTGCGCACCTTATTCGACATCACAAACTTCATACTGGTGAGAAACCCTATGAGTGTAAGGACTGTGGCAAGGCCTTTACAGTGCTCCAAGAACTTACTCAACATCAGAGGCTTCATACTGGTGAAAAGCCTTATGAGTGCAAGGAATGCGGAAAGGCCTTTAGAGTGCATCAGCAACTGGCTCGGCATCAGAGAATCCATACTGGTGAGAAGCCCTATGAGTGTAAGGACTGTGGGAAGACCTTTCGACAGTGCACACACCTTACTCGACACCAGAGACTTCATACTTCTGAGAAGCTCTATGAATGTAAGGAATGTGGGAAAGCCTTTGTATGCGGCCCAGACCTTAGAGTACATCATAAAATTCATTTTGGTGAGAAACCCTATGCATGTAAGGAATGCGGAAAGGCCTTTAGAATATGCCAACAGCTTACCGTTCACCAGAGTATTCACACTGGTGAGAAACCCTTTGAATGTAAGGAATGTGGGAAAACTTTCAGATTAAGACAACAACTTGTTCGCCATCAGAGAATTCATACTCGAGAGAAACCTTACGAATGTATGGAATGCTGGAAGACCTTTAGTAGTTACTCACAACTTATTTCACATCAGAACATTCATTTTGGTGAGAGACCGTATGAATGTGAAGGATGTGGGAAAGCCTTCAGACTGCACTCACAGCTAACTCAGCATCAGAGTATTCACACTGGGGAGAAACCTTATGAATGCAAGGAATGTAGAAAGCCTTTCAGATTGCTCTCACAACTTAATCAGCATCAGAGTATTCACACTGGTGAGAAACCTTATGAATGTAAGGAATGTGGGAAGGCTTTTAGACTTTATTCATTTCTTGCTCAGCACCAGAGAATCCATACTGGTGAGAAACCTTACAAATGTAAGGAATGTAAGAAGGCCTTTAGACAGCATTCACACCTTACTCAACATCAGAAGATTCATAATGGAATTTAATACGGAAAAGCCTTCAAATGTATCTTATATTATAAAACACCAGACATCAGATCCATTTTTGGGAAAATTTGTTTCCTGGTTACAACTAAGAATAAAAATTTTTATATTGGAGAAAGAATATGTTGCTTTTAAAGCAAAATGTTTCATCATTAAAACATTGTTTATTTTCATCAGATTCTTATGAGAGAATAATTCATAAATGTCGGAAAATGTTTACCCTTACCTGTCCTTGTTTCCTATTACTACTTTATTATTATTGTGATATTAGAAAAGATACTACCATTTTGTCCACTTGTAAAATAGTGATATTACTATAGTAGTTGTATTATTTATTGCTGTGTAATAAATCAACACAGAAATAGTAGCTTAAAAAATACATATTTGTTGTCTCGCAATTCCTCTATCAGCAAAACGGGCATGACTTGCCTGGTTCTTCAGTAGTCAAAAGTTAACTGTGACTGGTCTTCTGAAGGCTTGACAAGGGCGGGATTTATATCCAAGCCAGCAGGATGGATGCCAGATTCTTTTCTCTTGGGCTGTTGCACTGTGACCCTCAGTCTCTGGCAGCCTATTGGCTGAAGGTTGACTGCATTTCCCTGCCACAGTGACCTCTTCAGTATGAATGCTTGTTTCATCAAAGTGTGCAAGGGGGTTGCCAGCAAGACGGAAGTCTGTTAACAAGGAAGTTATAATCTTGTGTAATCTAATAATTGAAATGATATTCCCATTACTTTGCTACCTTCTACTGGTTAGAAGAGAATGACTAGATTAGCCTACTCTCACAAGAAGGGTCAATACAAGAATACTAAGAGGCCGTGACCATTGGGGGCCATTTAGAGTCAGCCTGCCATGCTGTGTAATAGAACTGTGAGGATTAAGTAGTTAATATGTAGAAAAACAGCAGTCACTTAGCTTGTGTTCTGTAAATACTGTGTATAATTATTATCACTAGTATTAGTGAATTCCTTTTTAAAGAAAATTACTATAAAAATAATACAAGTAGAAATGCCTGTCACATCTCAACACTTACTAAGCTGAAAATTATTTTAGGTAAAACCTAGGAAATTGTAGTGAATGAAGATTTCTTCATCGCTTGAACTGGAGCAGAAATTTAACAATGAAAAGAACTCTGATTTTCATGAATGTACAGTTAAGAATATAGCTGTTGAAGAATCAGAACTATGAAGCAATTTTCTCTGTAGATGACAGCATCCTTTTGTCTGGCCATAATTCAAGATTAATAACAAACTCTGCAAAAGGTAGCTTTGGAGAAGCTACCACTTTGGAATTTAATTTAGTGCATGCATGTGTGTAATATAATTCTGTGTAAAAGAAATATTGTTCCATTACACTCAGAATAGTTGCTCCATCTTCAATTAGTGTTTCTAGTTGGGTCTTTTGACATAACTGCAGCAGTAGTTTGATAGTTTATTTGGTTAGAGCTGCACAATTTGGTCAGTTATGGAAAATACTAGGGTATCAAACTCATTCTTAAAATCTATTTTGGAAGGTAAGCAGTTTTTTGCCCATGTGAGCCAAATATCAGGGTCATAAAAAAATTCATCAAATCTAAGTGTTTTCCTTTTTAAAAATTAAATCCAAGCAACATAGAAAGAATGATAGAATTAGGCCAATCTCTATTTTCTAGACAGTAGTGAAATAATAGGACCAGAAAATGATTTTCAGGGGTTGTTTAAACCATTAAATGAAAGATTTTGTAGAGAAAGTGTTGAGCTGAACACTGGTCAGTTTGAATCTCAATAAAAATAGGCCCATCAGACAGTATGCACCACTTGATATAATGCTATAGGAAACATACCATTACGTGTGAAGCCATATTGCAAAAATAATAAGCAGGAGGAATCAGATACCTTTAAATCGAATGCTATAGCCAAGAACTGGGGGACTAGATGAATAAAGTAAATGTTACAAGGAAGCAGGCAATTAGACCTAGAATATATAAATTTCTGCAGAAAAGTTGACCCGATTTCATCAAGTAATGAGAGGCATGAAAAAGAAGAAGGGCAACTATTAATAATACAGGACGCTTCAGAGACATGACTACTAAACTCTATGTGGGCATTTCTTGAACCTGGTTTTAACAAAATGGAAAAGGACACTTTGGAGATGGTAGAGGAAATGTGCACCTGGACCAAGTACTAGATGACATTTAGAAATACTAATTTTATTAGGGATGGTAACGCCAACATGGTTATGAAAAAAATCTATATGGTAGAGTTAATAAACTTATGTATGACATAAGATACACAGATTGCACTGAAATATTCTAGCACTAGAAAATGAATTGGCAAAGGGGTGGAAACTACATTACTAAATGTTGGTAATTACTAAAGTAAAATTTTCATGATAATTCATTGTTCTAATATTTCTACTTTTGTATATTTGACATTTCAATAATAAAATTTTCAAAATCAAAACTGATGTAAGCTGTGTATTTATTTTAATTATAGTGCAACACTGTGGTTTGAAGCCGAGTCTTTCACACTAAGCTACATCCCCAGGCTTTTATTCTTTTTCTTTTGTGGGGAAAGGGAGCAGGTTCTCACTAAGTTGCCCAGACTATGCTCAGACCTGAGATCCTCCTGCCTCAGTCTTCCAAGGTGTTGTGATTATAGGCACATGCCACCATGCTCAGCTAGAAAGGATTAGCTTTCTTTATGATTTTTTGTTGTTGGTGCTGGAGATCAAACCCAGGGTGTTATGCAAGCTGAGTATCCACTCTTACCATTGAACTATACCGTTAGTCTGTAAACACTGAAATTAATGAGGTGAATATATATCTACTCTTGTGAAATGTCACCAAAGTTCCTTTCAATGAAAAAATAATGACATAATGTACTACGATTTCATCTGTGGACCTAATCTGCATTGTTTTCACAATACACAGCAACCAGTAACAGGGCCTATCACATAGATGAATGTGTTGAAGGAAGGAATAAGCATTATGTTGAGAAACCAGAAATAACAAAACCAGCACAAATAAGAGAAGCCAAGTACAATAAAAAGCAGAAATTAAGAAACTAGAACAGTGGTGGGAAACCAATGGCACGTAAGATGCCACAGGCAATTCTAAAAGGTTTGCTGTCACTGGACTGAACCATCGACTTGATCTAGTGTGAATAGGTCCCATCAAGGGGAAAACAAAAGATGGCCCACTTACAGCATTAACCATGACAATGTTGACACAACTAGTTATCAAGGACTGCTAAAAGGTTACATGGTAGTATATGCTCACATATATGTATATGTACTGATTCAAATATATATAAAATATAACTTTTTATAAGCATATGTTACTACAACTGATACTGTGGAGTCCAAATAGACAAATGTATGTATATGAACTTTCTGTTTTAAGAAAAAAAATTAGGACTTGGGATGTAGCCCAAAGAACTCATTGGTAAAGTATTTGCCTAGCCTATGGAAGGCAATGGGTTTGGTCCCAGAACTTTTAAAAAAAAAAAAAAAAGCATGAGTTATTCATACTTGTAAGGTCAAAAGCCTTTGGGAATAGGTAATCCTTCTCAAGGTTTGGCAAATAATTCACAGCTAAAGTTTTCTGATTAAAAACTTGGAGGACAGGAATTGTAGCTCAGTAGTAGAGCACTTGATTAGGACAGACAAGTCCCTGGTTAGAAGCTCCAGAACCATAAAATGAAAAATAAGAAATCTTGATCAAGATCACTCCTAAAAAGCAAAATTATCTTCTGCTTCATTTTGGATAACATCTATTCCTCTTAGCTATATTAAGAGCCCCAAATTGAAAGATGCATAATACCATAGCAATATTTTAAAAAGCAAACTGGATGAAGTTAAATACATGTTAGCTTAGGCACCACATATAAAAATATTAGTGAACGGAAGACACGGTAATAGATGCTAGCCAAAAGAAAGCAGGGAATGAAAAATGTTTAAAAATAAACAGCATCAGTAAACTGCAGAAACAGCAATCCTCCTGCCTCTGCCTCCTGAGTGCTGGGATTACAGACGTGAGCCACCATGCCCAGCACAGTGGTGTGTGGTACTGATTGCTGCTGGGTGGGAGTCTCCATGCCCTGTATTGTGCTGTGTGCTTACCACACCTTACACTTGCAGGCAGACACCTGAACCACTGAGCTAAATCCCTGGCCCGACTTGTCCATTTTCTAACACTTGGAACCTACAAATGTGATCTTACTTGGAAAAGGGCACTTTGCCATTGAAATTAAGGGTCTCAACAAGAGATTGTTTTGGGTTTTCTAGGTGTTTCCTAAATTCAATGAAACTGTTCTTATTCTTATGAGATATACTCAGAAGGGAGGACGCACAAAGCAAAGGAGGTGACTGCAGTGGCAGACTGGAACAGTATGACTGGATGCCAAGCAACGTGGGGCCAACGGAATCTGGAGAGAACGATCTCTCTGACAGACGTTGGGAGTGTGGCCTGATGGCTGGCATCTTCATCTCAAACTTCTGGCTTTTACAGTTCTGATAGGTCTAAAAAAGGACTGTTCTTCCTGCTGTTTCCAAAGAATGTGCCTTCCAAGCCCTTTAAATGTAAGAGCTGAAACCGGTAAGTCTGTATTTTTTAAAAGTTACTCAATGTTTGGGCCGGGGAGTTAGCTCAGTGGTTCCGGCGCCTGTCTTGCAAGCGCAAGGGCCCGGGTTCCATTCCCCGGTAACCACATAACAATACTGGGTGTGGAGATTCAACCCAGCAGCAACCAGTACCACATACCACAGTGCCAGGCCTGGTGGCTCACGCCTGTAATCCCAGCACTCGGGAGGCAGAGGCAGGAGGATTGTGATGTGAGTTGGAGGCTGAGCTCGGGGCCAGCCTGAACCACAAAAGCGAGACCCTGTCTCAAAAAACCTTAAAAAAAAAAAAAAAAGTTACTCAATGTTTAATTTACAAACAAAGGCATTCTAAAAGCATTCTATTTCACATCTTCCACCAGCAATGAATATATACTCATTTACTTGCATCAGCTGGTTTGTAGGGTGTAAATCTTTTTCACTGCCCAGGTAGGCGGTCTGCAGCTGTCTCTGGTTACGCTGCTGAGTTTCAGCTGGGAGTGTGTGAAGGCAAGCACTCTAAAACATCAGGTACTCATCCTTAAAGTAAATCTGTGGGTCTTTTTTTTCCCCCTCCTCTGCTTGGCCCTTTGTGATATGTGATGGCATATCACATACTCTCCTGTGGTCAGGAGAGTAAGGCTACCATACTAGAAGTGATAGAAAATAAAGTTCATACCAGTCCTGGACTATCTAACTTGTCAACTGTTAAGTGAGAGGACAATAAAATAAATTATCTTATTTTAAAAATACTTATTTTTGGTCTCACATCTATAAAATCTGTATCTCAAAACACTAGCACTATCTTTAATAACAAAGGGGCCTAAAATACTTTAAATCAAAACCATTTCAGGGCCAGGGATTTAGCTCTGGTTCCGGCGCCTGTCTTGCAAGCGCAAGGGCCCGGGTTCGATCCCTGGTAACCACATACCTATACTGGGCGTGGAGACTCACCCCAGCAGCAACCAGTACCCACATACCACAGTGCTGGGTGTGGTGGCTCAGGCCTGTAATCCCAGCACTCGGGAGGCAGAGGCAGGAGGATTGCTGTGATGTGAGTTTGCGGCTGAGCTCAGGGCCAGCCTGAACCACAAAGCAAGACACTGTCTCAAAAAAAAAAAAAAAAAAAAAATGCTGTGATGTGAGTTTGAGGCTGAGCTCAGGGCCAGCCTGAACTACAAAGCGAGACCCTGCCTCAAAACAAAAAAACAAAAGAACATTCAAAACCATTTCAACCCTCTGAATTATATCAGTCTTCTAGTACTTCCATTATTTTAATCCTGTAACCCCATTTTGTTCTTTATCATCAGTATTTGTTTCTATTTACCCACTTATTCTAACATCTTCTTTACCCACCACTCCTTTTTGGCTCTCGAGTTTTCCATCATGGGTCACACTTATTAGCATGCCAGGTTTCCCTTGGTATCCGTTCCTATCTATCTCTTTAGCCCATCACAGAGTTTTTGAAAACACTAATCTAGGTGTCAAAATAGTAATTCTTAAATAATGGCCAGGGAATATCTTCAAGTCCTTGACACTGTTTTCAAAACAATGCCAAGATTTTATGTCCCTTTTTCATTCTGATTCTTGAGTATACAGAGGTGTTTTCCCAGTTGATGTGAAAGTTACCTTGCTATAGTCTGCATATAGGAGATATATTCTCAACTTTCTTACTGAAACCATTTCCTCATGTAATTATTTGTATAGGAATTCTTATCTCAAGGTCTGTGTCTGAGATATACAGTTGAAAAGGTGTAACAGATTTTGATTCCATCTCCCAACCTTTATCCTAAAATGTTTCTCAGTAGTCTGGTGCATGTTAAGTACATATTCCACCATCCAGCCAGTTACTTGATATGAGTTATTCTTGATCTATTTCTTGCTCTTTACCTTAGAAAATCCAATTAAATCATCCTCAAAATACACCTTAAATCTATCAATTTCTATTGCTGCGAATCCAAGCCACTGCTAATATATTTTCACTCACAGGAATTGGACCTTATGAAGTTTGACATCTAGAGTAGAAATATTCCAGTAGCAGTTCATGTGTGTTCTGGTAAAGAAGAATCTGCCACTAATTGATTAATGTTCTTTTAACTGTTACCACAGACAATTATACCTATATTGTTATTTCGAAGACAGTGGGGGGAAATGGATTTATAGAGACCACTTGCTTGCTGACATACAATTGATAAAACACCTTTTTCAGATTTCAGGTACAGTTTATCCCCAAGAATTTTCTCACCTGAGAAACTCAGTTAGTTTTACAGATTGAGGGAGAGACCAAAAGAGGAGCCTAAGAAACTCTTTGGGCTTTTTGAGCCTTAAGTGAAATTTTAAATTCCTCTGTTGACACCAAAGTTACATTAAAAAAGAGACAGAAGACTTACGGCATATGAAGTATAGAGAAAGGAAAAACGGGAAAACAAATCATGGAAAAAAAATCACAAAAATTAATGCCACTCAACTGAAAATATTTTCATAGTAACTCTTGTGCAAATAATGAATGGAATTAGAAAACTAAAAAAAAATAGTTTGCATACATTAGCTATGCAGACAACACTAAGTTTATATGAAATGAAAATATTCATTTAGGTATTGTAAATTGTTATTGTTTTCATTAAAACTAAGTCCCTGCTATATAAAACATCATTGTCCACCTTCAAAAGTACCTAATCAACATTTATATAATCGTGGTTGTAATTCACAATCTTTATTTTCAGATTTCTGAAATCAAATTCAAATAACTGCAATTGATATTTATAAATAAAAGTTAAAGCTTCATGTAGATCATCATCCTCAATCTTTTTTTCTTTTTTTTTTAAGACAGGGTTTCGCTTTGTAGTTCAGGCTGAGCCTGAACTCAGCCTCAAACTCACATCACAGGAACCCTCCTGCCTCTGCCTCCTGAGTGCTGGGATTACAGGCGTGAGCCACCACACCCAGCACTGTGGTATGTGGTACTGGTTGCTGCTGGGCTTGAGTCTCCACGCCCAGTATTGTATGTCGTTACCGGGGATCGAACCTGGGCACTTGTGCTTACAAGACAGGCACTGGAACACTGAGCTAAATCCCCGGCCCATCATCCTCAATCTTTATATATTAAGGGTAGGTTTAAGTATTGTTATAGAGAATAAAACTCTTTGGATGAATTTGATTAATTACTGCTCAGAATCTGAGATCATCATTGCTTCCAACCAAAAACGAGAAAGACGATAGAAGTCAGGACTTTCGGGAGTAACAATATGCTGGTTGTTGCCTTTGTGAGGCTTTCCGGGCCGGAGAGGGTGAGGTACAGAGTCAATCACAGACCTTGGGGAAGCTTTCTGGAACTCTCCGGTTTATTCAAGCTTCAGTGTCATATATACAGCAAAAGGTCACAGGGCGGAGTGAAGGCTGGGAGGTAGGGAGAGTCTATTGGTCTGACATAGGGTTTTGCCCAATAAGAAAACTTTGTGAGTGGGGCGTCCATATGGCATGAGCTATGGGGGAGGTGAGGCCATGGGTGAGAGACAAGAGGGGCGGGGCTGCCAAGATGGCCGCTGACAAGGTCCAACACAAGGGAGTGAGTGTGCTCAGCCTCTAAGGGTCTCCGAGTCTGCAGGGAGACGGAGTCTCAACCTTAGGCTCAGGAGACAGGCACACGATTCACTTACCCTAGCCAGACTTGAAGCTCTCCCTTAACAATATGGCGATATGTTAAGAATAAGCAATTTTACAAAATGATTCATGGCCACCTCAAGAAGATAATTAACAATGACATTAATGCTTATGCACTTTTATAGAAACTTACAGGCTAAGAAGATTAACGCAGCAAAGTCTACTTCTCAGGAAACTTACTCATTTTGTGATAAATATAAACACATGACTGAGTAGTTAGCTGTTAACTTAAGAAGTCTGTTAAGTAGTAATAGACACACTAAAAGGGCAGGGACCAGGAGTAGATCATTGTGCACTAAAATAGTGAATACAAATACACTTCATTTGGCATACTAACATCTGATTTTCAAAATTTAATAATTAAATGTTTACTTGAATCTAAGACATCACTGATTCAAAGATGACTAAAGATTTTGGAAATGTAAAAAAAACAATTAATAAAACATACTAATACATATAAAGAGTACTATTCAAACTACAAATTTTCTGAAAATATTTTAACAAAATAGATCATCTGATAGAACATAAGAATCAATTATAACATTCCTTCCTATGAATACAGCCTTCCTTTGACTTGTTAAATCTTAGAAATCACTAGAGAAATACTATTACAATAATCCAATCATATTACCATTGTGTTACTCATAACTTTAGGAATTATTTTATATGCTACAAGTCTTTTGTAAGGCATAAAAAATACACGGAAATCTAAAGGTTCCACTTAATTATACTTTCAACTCCTTTCCTGATCAAGACAACAGAATCAATAATGAGGTATTGAGTTCTAACCCATTTTAAATAGTTCTGCATACATATATATATACAAACACACACATATAGGCATTTCAGTATAAAAACTTTTTTTGTAAATGACTTCAACTTACATAAATGTTATATTTATACATGTTTCATTTATATTTTCCTGTTTTCATTCAACAATGTTTCAGATAACTATTTTTGCTACATGATTTTTTTAATGTAAAATCAGTTTTTAACTGGGTTACACAATCTTATCATCTGAATATATCATACATCATTCATTAAGCCACTGATGAATATTTAGATTCTAGCTCTCATCTATCCTTCTACTTTCTAGCTGAAGCATTACTTATAAATTTGTGTAGAATAAGGACAAGAAATGGAACTATGAGATTCTCAAAACAATCAAGCAAAAACTCTCATTCCCTCAAAGGAATATAGAATAACTTGCATTTACCTTAGTGGTTTCAAACTTTGACTTGTCATATTTCAGTGTTAAAATTCTTTGGGATATGATTTTATCATTGTATAGTTGTACGTGATTTTATTCCCCTTAATATGTGAAATATTCTAAAAACTGTCATTTAGTAGGCCATTATTTCCTACTAACTTAAAATATATTTAAAGCATAATAAATTCACGTATGCTCATAGGTTGTTTAAATTTTACTCTCTAAAGCTGTTACCCTACTTTATGCACTAATACCTTACACTTTTTAATGACTGTACCTATAAAGATAGTATTTACTAAGGATGTCTTCTCTGCTTTTCAAAACTTAGCAATTTAAAGACTTGTTTCCCATTAATTTTAGAATAATTTTGCAAAGACCCTATGATTGTATGGAAATGCGGTCAAGCTATAGACTTTTGGGGAGATCTGATAATTTATGACACTGAATTTATTATTCATATATGGTATATCCATTTACCCAAGTCTTACTACACATGCCCAACAAAGTTTTACTGTTTTTCCTAAAACAATCTCCTTCAATAGTTTTTGAGCTTACATCAGATGTTTTCAGCAAATCACAGACTGAGTATACAAGAGAAGGCCTTCCTTCATTTAGTACACACAGTGTTTCTCACCTGTATGACCTCTTTTGTGTATAGAAAGGGATGCCCTTTGAGAAAATGCTTTTCCACACTCATTACATTCAAAAGGTTTCTCACCGGTATGACATCTCATATGTATAATAAGTAAGGAGCACTGAGAAAAGGCTTTTCCACACTTACTACATTCATAGGGTTTCTCCCCTGTATGACTTCTTATGTGCAGAGTAAGGGACGAGATTCGAGAGAAGGCTTTAGTGCATTCATTACATTTAAATGGTTTCTCTCCCGTATGAATTTTTTCATGTTCAAGGAGATTTTGTCTTTGGCTAAAGGCTTTTCCACACTGATTACAATGATATGGTTTCTCTCCAGTATGAATTTTTTCATGTTCAGTAAGATTTGATTTCTGACTAAAGGCTTTCCCACACACTGTACAGATATAGGGTTTCTCACCAGTATGAATCCGTTGGTGTCTGACGAGGTTTGACATCTGAATAAAAGCTTTTCCACAGCTGTTGCATTCATAAGGTTTTTCTCCAGTATGAATTTTCTGATGTGTAATAAGATTTTCTTTCCGGCTGAAAGCTTTTCCACATTCATTACATTCATAGGGTTTCTCAGCTGTATGATTTCTCATATGTACAGTAAGAGACGAGCTTTGGGAGAACGCTTTCCCACATTCGCTACATACATAGGGTTTCTCACCTGTATGACTTCTCATATGTATAATAAATACTGAGCACTGAGAGAAAGCTTTTCCACATTTATTACATTTATAGGGTTTCTCCCCTGTGTGACTTCTCATATGTAGAGTAACAGATGACATTCGAGAAAAAGCTCTACCACATTCATTACAAGCATATGGCTTCTCCCCAGTATGAATTTTCTCATGCTCAATAAGATTTTGCTTCTGGCTGAAGGATTTCCTACATTCTTTACATTCATAGGGTTTTTCTCCAGTATGAATCCTCTCATGTTCAATGAGATTTGATTTCTGACTGAAAGCTTTCCAACAATCCTTACATGCATAAGGTTTCTCCCCAGTATGAATTCTTTGGTGTCTAATGAGGTTTGACATTTGAATGAAAGCTTTTTCACATTCACTACACTTATACGGTTTTTCTCCAGTATGAATTTTCTGATGTGTAATAAGATTTTCCTTCCTGCTGAAGGCCTTTCCACATTCTTTGCAGTCATAAGGTTTTTCTCCAACATGAATTTTTTCATGTCTAATGAGGTCAAATTTATGAGTGAAGTTTTGTCCACACTGATTACACGTAAAGGGAGTTATGATGTAGGATGAACAATGGTAAAATGGTTTCCCAAACTCATTACATTCAAAATTTTTCTCTCTTGCACAACCTTTTTCATAACTAAATAAGTCTAAATTTTCTTCCAAATCCTTATCAAGTGAGTCACACTCATAGAGGTTTTGTCTTGAAGTAATAATGTCTGAGCTCAGAGGAAAACTTTTTGCAACTCTTTTATATTCAACGACTTTGTCCTTAGTCAGAGTTTTCTTGCAGATGAATGTGCCTTTCCTCACAAGTGTTTCCTGTTGCTTCTTGATCTTTTCATCAACTTTCCAAATTTCTAAAATGGAGAACCAAAAATTATTACTTATGAATTTATCTACCACTATACTATTAGTAAGATATCAGAAATTTGATAATATGCGGTGTAATCCTTGTCGCTGGTCTTAGTCAAACAATATGAAAGAAATCTGAAGTAAAATACTGATTTCTATGGTTTGAGAACCCAATTATTATAGACAACATTCTGAAGAGAAAATTGGTACATACCTCCACTCTGCAGTGCAGTATGCTATTCCAAACAAGACAAAAGCTTTAGTGGCTAAAAATCATTAGAATTTTCCTTTATCCCTTCATCTATTAAAATAAGATAAACTAATAGCATTTATGAACTCTTTATTTAAATCAAGATTTTGACAGTCTTGTTTAAACAAACAGTATAAAGAACACATAAAAATAAAGCAAATAATATCTCTAGGAATGACTAAAAGTTACAGGAACACATAATTCAGTTATGTTTTGGCTTAGTAAAAAAGATATGTCAATAATCATACAAAGACACTGAAAGTTGAATTAGGCAAAAGTTGTGATATAATTACATTCAGAAAATGGCTGCTAGTATTATAAATGCAAGTGCACTTGCATTTGTATCAACTGATGAAAATTAGGAAATTATCAAACAGAAGCATAGTCAAAGAAATCTAGTTCTCACTTGTCCTAGATTCTTCCTTTACCCTATAATCATTTTTATCAGCTTAAGATTATTTTTCCATTCTTTAAAAAACATAATAATATGTATCATGCATTTACTTATACATAAATATACACAGATATATATTATATATACCTACATGAATACACATCTCCAATACTCCCCTTTTTGGTGTGTGCGTGGTGCAGTGGCAGAGAAAGAGGACACCTTCCTAACCAGCTAAATCAGCCAAATCAAACCTAGCAATCAGTGGGATGACAGGTGTTGCAACCAGATTGCCCTCACATCGTCAAACCTTTATTCTGAAGCTAAAATTACATAAATATAAATTTATAATGATTTAACAAAATGGAGATTTTTAGGGCACAAATCACTATTTGAGAAGATTTTTAAAGGGAAGGTGCCTCCTATTTCTTTTCTTGATCTGTAAAAATGGTAATCAGGGAAACAATATTTGATGATAATATTTCCTTATGAGATGCCAATAAAAGCAGAAGAAACCTCTAGGAAAATAATGGATTTAGGCAATGATACTAACTCCTAAAATCCTGAAATGAGAGGTTAGTATAGGTCATCAAAACAAATCAAGTTTAAATGATAAAAAAACCAATCCACTGATCAATTTCAGTATTTCTAAAAGTAGGACAAACATAAGATGCAATAATATGGACCTAGCATTACCAATGAAGTACTCTTGACCAAGAACCCAGTTTGAATCTAATAAATCCCAACTATAACATGCTCCTTAAAAGCATTTCTAAGCAATCTTCAATACTATCCTGTAAGGAGTGAATCCAGGAAGAAATGCCCTGTTAAGTGAACAATGACAATTATAAAAATAATTAATATCAGATCTATATAATGATGCTAAAAGAAACAATAAAACAAGAATCTATAAACTACAAGAAAATATTGCTCTTGATTAATATTAATACAGAGTCTCGTAAAATTATAAAACAGCCAACAAACAAACCAAAAGCCCCTGTGGACATCAAAGCAAATAAATCAAGTGATCTAGAGAAGAAAATAATCAGGTTTTTCCTAAGCAACATTCAAAGCTGGGAAACAACAAATAACTGTCACATCAAAATTCAGTACTGAGGGGCCGGGGATCTAGCTCAGTGGTTCTGGTGCCTGCCTTCTAAGCACAAGGTCCTGAGCTCCATCCCCAGTGACCACACACAAAGCCAGGTGTGACTCACACCCACCAGCAATCAGCACCACATACCACAATGCCAGGTGTGATGGCTCACGCCTATAATCCCAGCACTCGGGAGGCAGAGGCAGGAGGAAACACATCCAGAGTTAAGTCCAAAATTCATATGCTAAAATGAACAGTAAGAACACTAGGACAACTTTGAAAAAATAAGTGTATGTAACTGAAGAAAGAAGGGACTGAAGAAAGAAGGGCTAAGAATAAGAGGAAGACGTACTTTTCAATGCACATTTTGAATTACTTATTTTTAACCTAGTATTCAAAGAGTAGCCGATCAAAACCTTAAAAGGATGGAAAGTAGGCATAAGAAGAAGACACCATGGGATCTAAACCAGAAACTTAGATTCTGAGCCATGAGATTATGAGAGTTATGAAGCACAATGGTAAGTATTATTGCCATTACAAAACACAAATCTCCCAGGTTAATAGCACATACCTGTGATCCCAGCACTCAGGATGCTGAGGCAGGAGGACTGCCATAAATTCAAAGCCAGCCTGAAGTACACAGTGAGACTCTATCTCAAAAAAGAAAAAAAATCCCACACAAATCTGAAGCTTTTCAAAAAAAAAAAACCAAGGAAAAAAGTTACAAGGAATCTAACTGTGGAACAAATATATCTTTAAAAGTACTATACATCCTTCAGATACTGAATCCATAAGAAAATAAAGCAACACAAGTCAGGCATGGTGGTACATGCCTATAATTCCAGCACTTAGGAGGCAGTGGCTGCAGGACTGCTGTGAACTTAAGGCCAGCCTGGGCTATCTTGTGAATTCAGGGTCAGCATGAATTATGAAGCAAGACTCTCTCTCAAAAAAACAAAAGAACAGCGAGGGACACCAAAAATAAGTGGTACATAAATTAGGGAAGGCTGGCATCCTGTAATCAGATTGGGGTATTGGACTTCTAAATTTAAAAAAAAGTGGGGGGGTGTGTGTGCAAGAAATCTCCAATACAAGAACAATATCTAGAAATGTCAGGATAATCCAAAGCACTCATACCATCTGATTTGTGACTCTAGAAATATGGCCTTTAAGAAAATCTTGGAAAATATGAAATGGTATCAACCCTTCCCTGAAAGTGTCAGGTAGCCAGCTCATTCAGAGGTGCTTTTTACTTATTCACCTGGAGAGTGACTCCAAAACATCCCTTCCTCCATCACCCAAGGCTCCTCTTCTTGTTCCAACTTGAAGATTACATCTGGTTTGGTAACTTGAAAGCCTATTATCGGAGAGAACAAAGAACTTGGATGTTAATGCTGGGGACGACCATAGAGACCTTGTGCTGTATCCCAGGACCTTGAAGGGTTAGGAAAGATGAGAATGAAGAATAGCCACACTGATGGGAAGTAATTAGTCTCTACCCAGAAGACGAATGCATATATAATCACGTGAAAAATGGGAAGGCTAATTCACCTGGCGAACCAAAGTCTCCATCCATGTCAGAAATGAAAAGAAATTCTACTTTAACTGCAAAGC
>PVIR01032613.1:0-18658 GCA_004026965.1 Petromus typicus
TGTACAATTCTATTGGACATTCATTGCTGCTACTTCATATGCCACATAAAACTCACATAGTTTTAGTCTAAATGAATGAGTAATAGAAAAGTATTGCATCTATCAATCACAATTTTGTAGTTTGACAATGTGAGCTGTAGTCTATTCACACAAGTACCTTGAAAAGAATAAAGGTAAAAAGTAACCTACCTTTTGAGTGAGAAGAGCTTGAACAACTTGGTTGGCTACCTTTAAAACACAAGGAAACAAAGTTGTCATTGATAATAATAAGACTGTGTACACATAAACTCTAATTTACCAATAAGTTTCATAGAGCTTACTGTAGCTAATTGGCTCCTCATTTTCTTCTTTCCTCTACTTCAAGAAAATCTCATCTTTTCATAATAAGCCTATCCTTGTAGGTGATACTTTGCAATTTCCAAAGGTGTCCTTGTTGCTAATTAAGATGGTTCAGCTAGAAAGATCATTCATACTTTGACTTTCACATTTCCATATTTGGAAAAATAATATCCTTTCATATGTAAAGTACACCAAGAAGGCTAAAAAATGATATAGTGCAAAACACAATCCTAATTATCTGTACACAGATTCTATACTTTTCAGATTTACAATGTCCTTTGCCTCTCCTTTCGATTTCTTAGCTGTTTCAAGGCTTAAAATTACTTGTAATAAAGCTAAATGGTCAAGGCTGAGGACAACACAAGTTTTCTGTTTTCCTTGCTTCTCTCTTCTATTTTCACATATGTTATCCTCTTACAGTTTCCATCAGTAAAACAGTCTGGCAACTGTTTACTCCAACATCCATTTCCCCCCTCTTCCTTAGTAACAAACCCAATTTTTTGGCTGGCCACATCCAACTATACTCCACTATCTTCTGTGTAGCTACTTGTCCCTATGTAACAAAGTCTAGCTAATAACATGCAACCGGACCATTTTCTTGGGCTTTCAAAATACCTCCATGGGGTGTGGCTGCCACCTTCGAGGCCCTATATAAGCAAAGTAATGCTGGAGCTTCAGTAACTACCTTGACAATGGAAGTCATATATTGCAGATGTTTGGGCAGAAGAACAGGACAAGCCTGACTCTGATGATGTCATTAGGCTGTACTGTTTATCTCCGAAATTCTATATGAGAAATAATTGGTTCAAACATAGTTCTTTTTAATGTATTCAGAAAACTCTGTTTTTCTTCAGGCACTAGGCAAGTTAGGACACAAGGAAAGCTGGACTCCTCTTTAGCCCAAGGATATGATGCTTGAGTAATCGATACTAATCTTGTCATTCCATTGTTTTCTAGGGACTGGCTTTAGAGAAGGCATGTGATCCTACTCAAATTAAAGTCTACCAATATAAACAATATGTCCTCGATAGTTCAAGGTTTCTCCACATAACTATTCATCATTTCTCTCTATATACCCATATATATTATATATACTGTAATATCTCTGTTTATAAATACTTCTGGCCACAAAGCAATTCAGTTTGCAAAGAAGCATTCAGGAAAAATTTCCTTCCATTCATGAACTCCACAATGGATAAGGGTGAGGAACACGACCTCTGCCATCTTTTTGGCACAAATATGAATTCAGCATCTTCTTCAGCACTGTGGATGAATTATGCCCATGAGCTAAGGTACTCACATATATAAATAGATGATACAGATATAGATAAATAGAGTGAAATTTAAATTTCACCATAACCTTGAAGCTATGTACCTATATGCTTCCTGTTCATAAAAACTGAGATGGATAGGTTACTTAAGTGATCTTCTTCACTGTAAACACTATGAAAATGATTACATTAAAGACTGAGTAGTAATACTTAAATATCTTGACATAAGATACTTCTGTGATTTCTCTTTTTCATTTTCTCAGTATAAGTGTTCTTCTGAAGATCTATTTGGCAGGCAAAATGACAGGGATTTGGTGATATTTTAGCTGGTTGCAGGTTAGCAATTATGATTACATAATTATAACATAATATGATATTACATGTTACCACTATAGCAATTCTCAGCCTCAATCCAAAATTGTGAGACTTATATCTTCTTCCTTTCTTTGTGATGAATTTATTTTTGGTGTTGTGAAACTATTTGTGCTTATTTCCCTGTCTGGTATAGTGGAACAGATTATAGTAAGAATGTTTTCATGAGCTTAATTGTTTCTTGGCTCAATATTGACAAAGTAGCACATCCTTGACAACAGCTGGCTACCAATAAGTTTCAGACAAAATTAAAACACACACTGTCATCAACTTTTGGTTAAGAGGCATTCACACCATAAGCAGTAGTGACTAGAATTAGATTATCCCTAATTTATTATTCAAGAGGGAATTTTTTCCCATCAGAAACTTTCCAAAATTAACTTGTTGATGTTAAATAAAAAAAGGAAGGCTTTAGACTGAAACTAACTACAGTATTGGAGGGAAAAAAAAAGCATTCTTAGGTACTCTTTTTCAGTGCAGTTAAATTTCAAGAAGCATACTTACAAGCTACCACATATAAGAATAAACCATACTTTCATTAAATGCTGTGTTAGTTTTTCTTTAACTATTTATATTGATTACAACAGTGAAAAGTGACTCAAACCACACAGATTTCAGATATTTCATTCCAATTCATAAGTAGCAGAGAATTTAAAGTCAAACAATACATCATTTATTTTATGGCTGGCTAATAAAATAGAAGAATTGAAGTATCCATGTAGGTTGAATCAGGAAAAATGCACCTAAGTTAATTCATACCATAAATAATTTACTTTTTTATCTCAAACTTTGGGTTTGATTTATATTCTCATAAAACTGCCTAATATCAATATTTTCTTTTCTTCCTCCAAACTGGTCGCTCACTTAAGTCATTCTGTGTAACACTGGTCACATAAAATAGCTCTATTCATGATTTAATGGGAGACATGGAGTAATATCCTAAGTGTAACGGCCCACAGGAGGAAATGTGTTATATCTCTGCAATCCAAGCACTTCCCTATAGGCCCACAGACTCTATATATGACATAGTTCCTTCGGGCATGTACTTTGGACAGTTGTTTCCTCCACCTGAAAATTGAACAAAGTTACACCAATACATTATTTCTTTACCTGCTGACACGGGGTTATCTTGCCCAGAAGGACTCACAGGTTCTTTGTCAAAGAGCACGCATGCTGTACAAATGCTTTTCTCCACACTGCCTATACAGACATTCTCCTAGGTTTTGTTAGTACGCCTAACAGCCAAGCTTCCCACATGCTTCAACAGAACAGTTGTTTGGCTCTTGTGCCTGTAATCTTTAATAGACTCACAAGCTGATACCTGAAATGGGTCCCTGCCCAGAATGTTCCAGCTACAGGCCTGAAGCATTTGGGTTGCAAATAGTCACACACCCGCTCACCAGCAGGACCAGCTAATGAGAACAAATAACTTTCAGTGTCCCCTGCCAGCTTTCTCTCTAAAGAAAGGAAAAATAGCAGCTGGGCTGTGCCAGAGGGACTTGAGACACACACAGAGCGAAGATGATAGCCCTTAAGCCTATGGTTTGTGTTGCAACCCTCCATACCCTGTTCTCTGCAGACCTCCTCACTTTGCTCCCCCGAGGTGGAGCCGAGTGGCAGGTGAGAGCCGATGCCCAGGAGGACACCTACTCATAGCGTGCTGCCTTCTCTGTAAGAATTCTGTCAGATAAGCCAGCACCTCTGACACCGGCTTGATCTCCTGCCAATAGGAGATTTAGCTCTTCCTTCCCAGGCCTTCCAGGCTGTGCTCTCCCCAGGCAATTCTCTGGGAGGACAGGAGGAAAGAGGAGAAGGTGGGCATGCTGAACGGTCTATTATTTGATTGAAAAATGTCCCTGAGGCTGCGTGAATGTAAAGACTAGCCATTCCTGACCACACTGAGAAGACAGCCGAGGAACCTGCAGGGCAGAGGGTGGACTGAGGAAGCTGCAGGACGTCATCAGTGGGCGACAGGAGCCCACAGGGCTCCTGCTCTCTTCTGGCTCTCCTGCCTTGTTCCATGCTTCAATGTGCTACTTCATCAAACAAAGCCGATGCCATGTTAGCAAGGTAACTTAAAAGTCTGGCCAAAAACCAGGTTTTTGAACTGGTTTGGAGGAATATCTTATGCTTCTAAGCTTGTTTTACTGTCCTGATCCAGCTGGGGGAAAGCAGAAAGAATATTGGGACAGAATCGCAAGACAGGTTGAGTTCAAAGACTTCCTGTGTTGTGGTGTTCTGTACCGACATGCATGGGGCTGGAGGAGCTGCACATGAGACAGGAACTGTCTGACCCTCAAGTGGTGACCAGTACATGAGATGACAGATGTCAAGAGAAACACCACCCACGGCAGGGCCCGATCCGTGAATGTCAGCGTCCAGAGAACACAGTGCCTTTCCAGCAAGGCAGTTAGACTAGGATGGCTTAAGAACAGGAGGATTTATTTTAAAGGAATAAGTATGTACACATATTTTACATGTATAAATCCCATAAGATAAAATGAAATAAATAATAGACTCAAAGAACTAAGTACACCCTCTAAATATCACAGGAAGAGGAGAGCTGTCTCCCTGATTAAAAATCAAGTCTGTCGAATCCAAAGTCATAGAGTCTATCTTAAATCAGTCATATGCGTGTTTACGTGTTGAGTCAGCCTTTGGATTATCTTTAGGCTTAGGCACAATAAATGACTATTCATCTGTGAGGAAATAATCGAAGAAATTATTCTAAATATGTATGTGTGATTTCAGGAGAGCTAATTTAGAAATTAATTTCCTGCTGCTAGTCTCCACTCATTCACTTAAAGTCATTTAACAAACTGAGTTAAGTCAGAGTGGGTCAGGAATCATGCAGGATTATGAGAAGTTAGGGCAAGGAGAATGTAGGAGCCACCTTGGGGTGCTGAGAGTCCAGTGCAGGCAAGAGAGAGGAGGTCATCTGTTCACGATATGAGTGCTGGGAAGCTCATATGTGAAAGGCATAAGGAGATTTTATTCCAACCATATCTACAGAGGCACTGATTTTAAAGATTACACAGGACCTGGAAGTAAGTATACCTGACAACAATTCCACATTCCAGTCTAAGCACATACACAGCACATGGATCTGGGAGTTAGGTGAGCATGGTTCCAAATAACCTACTTTTGTTTTCAGTTTTGGTCTAAGAGAAATTCTGGTGCTTGGTTATTTCTGTCTCTGAACTACAGTCGGGGGTCTCATTGGCCCAGGCTCCAGGCCAAGCTCAGCAGCAGGAGAATAACTCGACTACAGCATCCTCACTGACTCACAGGACTTGGGCCTCTGATGATCTAAGGAAAGAGCAGCGTCTCCCACTCTGTGTGCAGAAGCTCTGTCATCTATGATGTCTGTGGAAACGGCCAATTTCCTTTCTCCAAGCACTAAGTTCTCCCCAAGAACTGGGCAAGGCCAGAACCATTTTTAGTCATATATCTGATGGACGTGGGTCCCGGGAACACACATTAGCAAACACTGGGTGAGGTCTGTATTTTGGCTTGTTGCTTTGTATTAACTCAGAAATTATGAAAACCTGCTGCATGGTCCGTCTTTTTATATTGCTATATCCAAGCTTGTCTCTACATTATTTACTTCCTTTGCATACTCTATGCAAATGCTCCCCAAAGCACACACCAGGAGTACCTTGTTGCAGTGGTTTCCAACCTCACGTGAGTATTACAGTGCTCGGGAGTATTTTAAAATATTCAAATGCCACAGATTCCCCCCAGAGCTGCACTGAGCCAGAGTCTCTGGGGCAGGACCTGACCAGCAGCATTTTTAAAGCTTCTGGGCAAGTTTTCTTAACATTGCTCCTCTGTGACCATCTACCCTTCTCACGTCTAGTGGTTTGAGGCCACAGTGAGTTCCCAGCGCCTGTGAGGGGTAAATGTTGACAGACCATGACTGAGCCCACCTAAGAGTGAGGTGCTGCCTGAAGAGATGGTATTTACTTATTTTATACGTGTCATTATATTTCTCTACAGGGGAATTGTTGGTTTGAAAGGAATTGTGGCCAAGGCAATACTGTGAATAAACAGTAATTCACTGCTTGCCTATCAAATAGTTGGACAGAAAAACTGGATTCAAATATTAAAACTTTCAAATTCACACACACACAAAATAGGAATAACCCATGGTTTTGTCATTGTACTGCAGGCAACACAACAAGGAGATAGGACAGGGGAAAGAGAAATTGTGTTTGTGTGTGTGTATGCACACACATGCACTTATGTGTTGATGTGCTTGTGTTTGAGCACTTATTTGTGTGTGTGCACATGTGCTTACCACTTGTGTATGTGTGAGTGTGTATATCTTTGCATTTGGGTTTGCTTACTGCTGAATAAACACTCTTTTAGTAGGAAACAAATGGGATTTCTGATGCCAAAGCCTTTTCCCCAAATCCTCAATATGTTTTCTATCTCCCAGAAAATAACAATCAGTACAGAAGGGACAGAGGAATATTTTAAATTTGCATGTTATCCACCCAAGTATGTTTTATGAAGCCTACTAGCAAGGAAATAACTTACATGAGGCCTTACCTTGTTAGTTTGTCTAATTAGTATAAAAAGCCTTGAAAAGAATTTCCAGTTGGCATTATTACTACACTGAACTACCCCTTTGAGAGTGTTCTCTTACAGTGCATGGAAATGGATTGTGCACCTCATGCAATTAGTTACAAAACAACTGGCATGTGTAATCAGGGGCAGGATTCATGAATACAAAACACGTGCATTGCTCAGAGGTGGCTTGTTTTTACAAAGCATTGCCTTGGCAACTTTTAGTGTTTTTCTGTTATAAACCAAGGGACTCTCCCTCTAAAAATTCTGTCAGTGGAAAGCATATGAAATGATTCTGTGGGAGAAGACACATTTTGCCTGATACACTCTCACAAAACATACACAATACAGGTGGGGCGAACACAGAAAGCACTGTGTGGATTCTACAGGGAAATGCTGTGAGTCTCTCAGTAGGTGGGGAAAGGATGACTACGACAGCACTGTGACAGGTAGGAACTTTCTGTGGGTGAGCTACTGAGTGAGGTTTCTGACTACAGACTAGGTCTCTATACTAGAGATTAAAATGAACCTTTGCTGATCCATATATACAATCGAAATATATTATTTATTCCTTTAAATACCTAGAATCACTGGAGATGGAAGCATGAATCTCTCAGTATTTGGGGGCTGAGGCAGGAGGATTGCTGGGAGTTCTACCTTATGACTTCAAGGACAGCCTAAACTACACTATGAGACCCTGCCTCAATCAACCAGTCAGTCAAGCAACCAACTCACAATTCATCCATCTTCTTTGATCTAGTTGGTCTTTCTTACCCTAAACTCTTTTGGACCAAGAGCTTGGAGACAGTGGTGAGAGTTGCTGAGTTGGTGTCTCTAGATACCCAAGTCTCTAGCCCAACTTTATGTCGATTAACTTTTTGTGATTCTATTAACTTTGGACATAGTAAAGATTATTGTTCTAGTCTTTTTTAAGTCCTGGCAAAGCAAAGGATCACAATTGCTATTTTGCCTAAGTAGTCAACGCTGGAAAATAATATTGGCTGGAAAATAATAAATAATTAATGTACTGAATATTAAAAAATAAGTAAGTTTTCCAGCCACTTGTAAGAAAGGAATACAAAGTGATCTGCATCACAAAGTGGGGAGACTACAAGGGCAATAAGTGCCAGGATCAATGCAGAGCTTGCTGACACTGCTGACCGGGCTACTCCATCTCTGACCCCGGGGGTCTGGGGTGAGCCGAGGACTCTACATTCCTCACAAGGTCCCAGGCGAGGAAGCTAGTACAGCCAGTTCAAGAGTACATCTTGAGAACTGGCATGAGGAAGCTCTGAGCATGACCCAGACTCAGAGGACAGACAACTTCAGTCTGAAGGGATCAAAGAGGGACATGGAAGTGACATGGGGTCAGAGGTGGATTTTACCTGATGTTCCACAGACCCACTCACCAATCTGGGACAGAAGGGAGATAGACTGGGTCTCGACTATCAGAAGGAGTTTGTTAGAAAAGGTTTTTCTAATGGTTAGCTGGAGGAAAAAACTGAGGATATATTGCTAATTCAACTGATAAAGTAGCAGAACAAGATTAAAGTTTCTTTTTCTTATTTTTCTAAAAAATCTTTATCATCCAGAGTATAACAAATCTCAAACTGAATCTTTCAGAATACATATCATTTGTACTGCACTGAGCAGACACCTAAAGAAGTCATTTCATTTAATGATGGCTCTGATCCCTGACATGTCCCAGAGGAGCACTGCTGGCGGAGGGATGACCAGTCATGGCAGGAAGCACAAGGGATCTGCCTGCACCTCGATCTTTCCCTCACCTCCAAGAATCTCCCAAACGCCCACCATCTTTGCTCTCATCTTCTCATTGTCATCAAGTAATACTGCCTGAGTTTACTCTGGCACCGAAGCCCCGTCGCCTTCCATCTCCCTCTGACTTTCTTTCTCACTTCCTTTTCTGTCTTTTGCTCATGGTCAGTCTCCTGATTTTCCTCACCCTGGCTGTCAACAGTGATGACCACACCCACTCTATCACAGATGCTTCTTCACGGATGACACCCAACTGCAATCACAAAGCACCCTGACCCGCTGTGGTTATTCTCATTCACAGCCAAGGGTCACCCACTGGGAAGAAGACACTGATCGCACACTGATGGCCTGGAATATAAAGCACTAACCAACAGGAAGTTTACTGATGCCCCTATAAGGAATTAGGGAAGACTAGAGGGAGGGAGGGGCTGGGGTAAGACAGGGTGAGAGACAGACAGACGGATACACACTCTGATCTGCCTCCACAGGGGCCCTAGGATCACAGTTTCCTCTTGAAGAAGAAACTGCTAATGTTCTGTGGAGGCGGGTAATATTCATGTACTAAGATCTCATTCAATGAACCCTACTATTCTGCTTCCTATTATAGGCCTTTCCATTCACCTTACCTCATCAAGACATCGCTCATATTGTTCTCTTTGATTTTCATTTTCCAAAGCCAATGCTGAATTCTCTGCCTGCAGAAAGATACAAAAATAAGACAAATAAATCAATGAAATGCTGTGTTATGTGACAACTTACTCAATACAGTTACTAAATAAATCTCCTCAGGATCCAAAATAACCTTTTAGAAATACCTTTGACAAGTCTGTTCTAAGTACTATTATAAATGTCTCAGGGATGACTTCTGTCTTATCAACTTGCTCACAAAAATACATTACAGTTTTACAAAATGTAAAACTTGATATTCTGAACAGGTAGAAAATCACATCATGACTTGATGTGAGAGTCTTCTGAAGAAAGATTATAATGTGTATCTCTTTCTATGAAAATGGAAATGCAAAAAACCCCTTAATCCACTTCATTAAGACTTGTTCACTTCTCATAGGCCAGTACTGGTTGAGGCTACAGAAAAAAACTTGCAAAGTCAAGTCATTAAAGCATAATTCCAAATGTAAACTGAACATGCCATTGTGATGATAATCAATGACTTATAAAAGAAAACACTGAGGAAGGTAAGGCCAGGACTACTCTCAGCACCTCTTTCCCACCTTCTAGTCACTGCTTTCATGCTCCTCACAGGTATATGCATATCCAAATGCCAAAGATGGTGACTAGGAGGGCATATGTAACAGTGAGGAGGGAAAAAAGCCATCACTAAACATGTATGAGATTTCAGAAGGTACAGGAAATGTTAGCATGAGATGTGCCCTCTGCAATGGTGAGGAGGTGCCACTGTGGCACTGTTGTCCCTGTCTGCACTCTGAAGTGTGCGAGCCAGTCCTGCAGAAAGCATGATGATGATTACTAACACTACCCCATGCCCAGTCCCAAGGAGATATGGCTCTATCTATCTTGTGGAGAGAGTATGGATGGTTTTAGATGGTTCATAAAACATTGTTCCTCCATAGGTTTCCTCCATCCATTTTTTTTAAAAGCTTTATTTGGAAATAATTTTAAGCTTATAGACAATTTGCAAAAATAGTATAACAACTCCCACATGCTTTCCCTCAAATTCATTACTCATTAACATTTTGCTACATCTGCTATATCATCCTCTTTTTCATTTTTTTTTCTGCACCTTGAAAGAAGGTTACAGATGTAACACCCTGTACCTTTGAATACTTCCATATGCATTTCTGAATAACAAAGACATTTTCTTGCACAACCAGAGCCTAGTTTTCAACATCAGGAAGCACAGAATTAATATAGCATGACAATTTGATCTAAGTCCTTATCAGTTTTATTTCATGTCCCAATAATGTCTGTTAGAGTAAATTTTTTCGCAGTCTAAAATGCTGTCCACAAGCATGCATCACACCAATGTCACTGGGATTCACCCACTATCCTTCAGTCTGAAACAATTCCTCCGTTGTCTTCTTACCTTTCCCTCTTTCCCTTTCTTAGGAGAGGGTAGTTACTGTGTAGACTGGCCTTTAATTTGGGTTTGTCTACAGTTTCCTTAAGAGCATTTGGCAGGAAAAGCACAGACTTGATGTTGGATCTGCCTCAGTTCACCCTATGAGTCACATGGTATCCATGTGTCCTGTCATTGGCCAAGTGCTCAAAATGGAGTCTGCTAAGTCTATCCTTGATAAGGTAGTATCTTTCCTTTTATAATTAAGAGGTAATTTTGGGTGAGATATTTTGAGATCATGAAAATCTATTGCTCAATAAATTTTTACCTATTTTAACAACTATTGGTAATTTTTACCTGAATCTATGATTATTTCAGCTGCAAGTAGTGATTTGTAACTCCATTTATCTACAGTATTTCCTGTAATCTGTGGGGCATATGTTCCTAACTCTCCATTGAGTCACTATAAACAACAGTACTCAATGCTACTTGTAATTATCTACCACATAATGACATTCAGTCAATGACAAACTACCTATGTGATGATAGTCACATTAGATCAGATCACATAGTGACAATGTAATTGTCTTAGTTTGCATATGTATATTCTATGTTTGCACAACAAAGAAATTGCTTAATTGCACACCTGTCAAATGTATCCCTACTAATAAGCCACAGAAGGTTGTGTACTATGTTTAATTCTATGCATATGTACCTATAATGAAGTTTAATTTGCAAGTTAGCTACACTAAGAGATTAATAAAAATAAAATAAAGCAATTATAACAACATAGTATAATAATATTACCAGCACTATTATACATTTTTTGGTGTCATTATTGAGTGAAATAAGGGCTACTTCACTAAAACCACTGCAATAATTCAACAGTGATTTTTGTTAACTGAGACAGCTACAAAGTGACTAATAGGCAGGTAGCATATATGGCACAGATACACTGGCTAGAAATGATTTATACCCCAAACAGCTCAGCACAAGATTTCATCATGTTACTCAGCATGGTTGTTACATGGGGCACTATTAAGATGCTTTGTGCTCAGGTGTGCAAGTATGAGCTCTTGTTCCTAACCCTGCTGTCTTTGTTACATCCTTATTGCCTTCAGTGGGTTACCACCTCCTCCCAGTCTACAGGGCCCAATCCAGTAGATTATATTCCTTTCTTTTTGGTGCTCAGAACCAATGCTTTGACATTTTCTGCGGGGTCAACACATGCTCTGAAATTTAAAGTTTATCATCTGTTTATCTCTGGAACTTTCTATTCATTATTTTCACATCACAGTCTGTGGTAGATAATTAAACCCTGGAAACCAAAACCACAAATAAAAGACAGGTATGGACATTTACAAATGTATTCTAGCATGAAGAAGTAAATTTTCTGTTATTAGTAGGTATACAGAGGTCAAACACTTATAACTCCTTGCTACTAATATTAATTTTGATGCTCAAATTGTCTTGGCTTTGGGCAGGCAAGCTACTTTATGCTGGTGTCTGCATCATTTTAGCATATTGCCATCATTTAAAAAACTCAGTCTTTTTTTACCTAAGTAAATGTTTCAGGCCCATCTAATATTTTTGGTAGTATTCCTGAAGTCACCCATTTGTCTAAGGCATCCTAGTTCCCTTAGTTGGTGAATGACATTTGGAAACCACAGTCTAAAAGTTACCTTATGCGGTTGCTGCTGAGAAGCCACTTCTTCTACTTCCTTTCAGTGGGAGGATTTTTTTGCTTCCTGCATACCCATGAAGACCTATATAATTCTTCTCTCCCCTCCCTTCCCTTTTTCATTCTTCACCTTCCTTTGCATGTAGTTAGTGTATTATACAACATTGTATAATACACGTTTCTTCAATTTCACAAGTGCAGACAAAATTGTTACACTGACATGTTACACAGTAAAACATAGTAATGAGAAGAGTTCACTATTTTTTCTTTTATGGATAATGATAGATAATAGAAATTCAGTGCTTTGAAGTTACTAGATTAGCTCACCATCTCTATCTCCAGTGTGGTTATGCTATTCAAATTTAGTTTAGTTCATGCATGTCTGATAGTATTCAAGTTTAATTTCCTCTCTTCTTGATTTCATTTTATTGTTTTGAGTAGGAGAAACATTAGCATGATTCGAAAAGTCAAATTTAGACACTAAGGTACATGTCAAGTGGGGTATCCATGCCCTCCTCCCCTGCTACTATTTCTTGCAGGTTATTTAGTAGGGTTCATAAACTCAGGTTCTCTGACTCCCTCTCTTCATTAGATATCCAACAATAACTTTCTTGCTTTCTCTTTTCTATTTTAGTCATATTCCTTCTATTTTATCAAAGCATATTGGGTTCATATAGGATTATTCAACCCTTGTCCTATTGTTGTTTTGCCCTTTTTAATAGACAATGATTGAGGCAGATTGTATATTGTTGTTTCTGTAGTATTTTGAATTTTCCCCTCTTCTTTTTTTCCTCTTCACAACCACATCTCTGTTGGAACTCCTCTTTTCTCTTTATCTCTTTCTTCCCAAGTATGGTCCCACTCACCTAGGCTGTGCAAGTTTTGGAGCCCTGTGCTACAGCCAGCACTGGGTCCATGTGGTTCATGCTGATGCTGGTCTGAGACTCTCTCTTGCTGGTTGTTCCTCCTGTGCTCTGCTCTGCCCTCGTTCAGCTCCAACTTTTAGGCACACAGGCTTGCAGCACTAGTCTGTGTATATCTGTTGTTTTCTACTTATACTAATTTGAAATTTGAGTGTTCTCTGGTTTTATAATAACAAAATACAAGTTATATGTGATTTTATTCGTGTTTCCTGGTGATACAAATATTTTCTTTGGCAGAAGCATGAAAAGTTTCAGATTTAGGGAAGTTTGTTTATTGACAATAAAATGATTGAAGTGACTCAACAAGATGGTAGAAGGATGTTGAGGAAAATAGCTGCAAAAAAAGTCCATATGAAGGGGCTCTTGCCATCAGGATCAAGGATCAGACTATCTGCACCTACCCATAGTGCACCTCTCAGGACTGTCATGCCTTGTTCTCAGTTTGGTCTTCAACTTCGCCTGCCTTCTTTTTCAGAAGCCTTTCTAACACTCCAGCCACACTCTTTTAGTCCCCTCAGGACAGATTCCTGCCACACAGTTCATCCTTTTGGACTCAAGTTGATCATCTGCTTAGATCTTTTAGCAACTGCTTATCTTTACACTATTTTCTTCTTCATTTCCTAACCACACTAGACTAGAAGTTTTTCTGCTTGCTGTTTCCTTCAAGGATTTCTTCTGGCCTATCACGCTGAACTCCCTTCTCTTCTGAAGCTGGTATAACTGCTCAGCGGCTCCTCCAGCCCAGGTAGGAGAGCAGGTTCTGAGTTCCAAGTCCACGCTGCTGTAGAACACTGGATAGTGCGAGTGTGTGCAGCTTTTAACAAACTAACCTTGCTGAGGTTATAGTTCTTTGATGAGTAAACGAATGGATCAAACTATCTAACCTATAGAATGGTGTTTAGTACACAGATCTGCAGATTTGGGGAGAGTGCTAAACTTACAGTTTTACAGTTACTGCTTTCTTTAGAGAACCGTGCCTTGGCAGGGTCTGCGGGTGTTGGGGAACTAACTGCACATAGGATAATGGAAAGAGATAACTGAGAGAATGGCAATGCCACTGGCATTATCTTGTTTTCACTTTAAATGTCTTGGAAATATGTGCACAGAAATAAAGCTGAAAACGAGAATTTATATGAGATGTCTGTATCTCACTCCTACCCCTATCGCCTTGCAATAACACGCCGATCGATCCATTCAGATAATTACCCTCATTACACCGTTTACATTACTTGCCTCACGTTTACTGCTCTGACAATCTATTACAGGAAAGCAAATTAAATACCTAACTGGTGCTGGAGAACACACAACAGACACATTTATGGTTACTGTGTTCAGTTCCAGAGACCAATTTAACTGATGTAATCTAACACTTCCCAGGGGACTTGCAGATATTAACAATTATGCCACTGAAGTTAAAATAATCTTTAACTCCTGATTTCCTTTAATCCATTTGCATTTATTAGAGATTCAGGATTAACTTGTTTCCAATAGGAGACAACACGGGAAAAAGAACAGAAAAAATCTCCTAATAAAATGTAATTTAGAAAAAAAGTGAATGCCTGCATAGAAGGGATGGAAAGGGATACATTAGAAAGAAGAACGAAAGAGAAGATGCACATCCTCACTGCCCAGAATTATATAAATTACAACATAAGGCTTTTTCCATTTTAAATAAATGTGTTATTAAATCTGTATCCCCTGAGTGTATAATAGAGCATTGGGGTATATGTAAAAGTGAGTTTTGTGTTCAGCTTTGTCTCTCACAACAATCAAAAACTTCTGTAAGTTTTAGTCCCTGACTTAGAAAATTTCCTGCTCAGTGTGATTTCCCTTGACTCCAAATTATAGTGATCTAAATATACTGTTGGATTAATCTCTAAAAATCCTTATGAGTCTTACAAAATCAAAAGGCATCATAGAATAAGCCCCAGATTATTTTGGTTTGCTATGGGAAAGGGTCAAGAATTAATATATACTTAAAAGCACCTATGTTTCTTAGAGGTCCTACTGCATCAATAAATATGCTGGTCAAGGCTTAAAAGTGACTGATATTTCTAAACTGCTACTGTAAATTAATTCTCTCAATGCATATTATGTTTAAAAGTATAAATTTGCATAACACATCCTTTTCTACACACTGAAACTAGAATAGTTTTGTGTAAAAACTTCCCTCTGGGCCAGGGATTTAGCTTAGTGGTGCTGCCGCCAGCCTTGCAAGCACAAGATCATGAGTTTGATCCCTGGTGCTGTAAATAAAACAAAACAAAAACAAAAAACTCACAAGAGGGCCGGGGAGTTAGCTCAGTGGTTCCGCGCCTGTCTTGCAAGCGCAAGGACCCGGGTTCGATTCCCCGGTAACCACATAACAATACTGGGTGTGGAGACCCACACCCAGCAGCAACCAGTACCACAAACCACAGTGCCGGGCGTGGTGGCTCATGCCTGTAATCCCAGCACTCGGGAGGCAGAGGCAGGAGGATTGTGATGTGAGTTGGAGGCTGAGCTGAGGGCCAGCCTGAACCACAAAGCGAGACCCTGTTTCAAAAAACCTAAAAAAAAAAAAAAACTCACAAGAAAAACTTCAGACCACAACAAGATAAAATCTTCCTTCCCTCTGCACAAAATAACAGCTCCCTATAACTTTCCACCCTTTAAAGTCTGTCCCCATTTATGCACCAGAACTTCTATATCTGCTGCTTGATAGCACATGCTGTTTCTTCAGCCAAGACCACCAACTTTCCCTGAGTGAAGCCCCTTCTCACGGAGGCTGTGGGGTTAGTCCTGCTGTATGATCTTGGACTGTGATTCACTTTCCCACAGTCTAAATCCTACTCAGTATCTGTGGTCTGGCTCAGATCTGCACCTACAAAATTTAAATGGAGGAACATATTTATGTTACCCAAACATATAAAACATCATGAAAACATTTACAAGAATTTCCCTATGTTATGTGCTTAAATTCTGCAAAGAATCACCACACTTGATCACATTTGATTCATCATTTGTTTATATCTATCTATATCTATAATTTCCAAATAAAAAAATCAGTGTTCAACACTTGAATATTTTAATAGTAGGCAGAATGTTGAAAGCATGTATTTCACTATGTTGAACATTATATTAGAGACAATTTTAAATCTCTATAACTGTTACTTCTGCTTATTATTCATTTTGTTATAGTAGTAGATCAAAGAAGCTTACAAATACTTTTTAATTTAGCTCCTTGAATCTGGACTTACTGACTTACTTAATATATTCCTTCTGGCTTGATCCACTGGTAGTACATGTGTGAGTGTCCCATGAGGAAGTCTGCACCACCTGATGAGACTGTCCCATGCCATGATATGACAAGATGGTCACACATCTATCACATCAGTGGTTCAGAGCCACTAGGTAGTGAGACATTTGAATTATAGCCCCATCATAAATGTATTAAATAACACAAAGCAACTGAAGTGTCACTTTGGGGACTTGTAAAGTTAAGAATGAGCTTTATAGTTTATAGCCAGGTCTCTTCAAAAAAACACTAGTTATATTAGATCTATGCTATGTAGGAATGCTAAATGTTTTATAGTGGCACAGGACCTAATCTATATGGAGATGCTACATAGAATGATATGTCACATGAACACAGTGAGGCTAGAAAGTACTAAAATACCAGAAACAGGGCCGAGGATTTCCCAGTGGTACCACATGCCGCAATGCTGGGTATGGTGGTGCATGCCTGTAATACCAGCACTTGAGAGGCAGAAGCAGGAATTTGAGACTAGTGTGGGCTTTATAGTTAGTTCAGGATCAGTCTGAACTACAAAATAAGATCCTGTCTCAAAAAAAAAAAAAAAAAGTAAAGAAGCCATCTTAGAAATAGATCCTCTTGACCTAGCTGATATCACAGGGTGATAGAATTATTCAGCCACGGCTATCTCTATTTTTTTGAGACAGGGTCTTGCTTTGTAGTTCAGGCTAGTCCTGAGCTCAGTCTCAAACTCACATCACAGCAATCCTCCTGCCTCTGCCTCCCAAGTGCTGGGATTACAGGTGTGAGCCCGGCACTGTGGTATGTGGTACTGATTGCTGCTGGGCGTGGTTCCCGGGGGATCGAACCCCTGCCCTTGCACTTGCAAGACAGGCACTGAAACCACTGAGCTAAATCCCCGACCCTGGCTATCTTATATTTTTCAACACACAAAATCATAACAAAAATAAAGTAGTTGTTTAAGCCTGAAAGTGTCAGAGGATTTGGCTGTAGATGACTGGAATAATCATATTTCATATATGAGCTTCATAAATTCCTTACAAATGCCTTCCATTAATGGTCTCTTGCTGTATACCACGAGCTATGATAGAAAGGCCCAAAATTGTGTGAAACATAGGAAGGATTACTACAAAGAAGGATATAGTCTAGTACAGGAAACAAATTAATTTTTCCATTGAAAGCTATAAGGCAATGTGATCAAAACACACTCAATTGAAAAACAAACAAACCAGCTAAATTTGGATGAGGTAGAAACAATGTTTCTTGGAAAAGTGACCTTTGACCCAACTTATTCAACAGGTTTTTGAAACAACAAAAGTCTTCACTGGCAAGGATGACAACATGACTACTTTGAAGAAAATACCAAGGAAATAGCATTTCACTTATTTTAGCTATTAGAAATAAATAATCCAACCAAGTTAAAATCCTAGGTGTAAATACTGTCAATTATGAAATTATTATGAAAGCAAATAATATTAGACAGCAACCAACACGTTGCTGAAAATAGGTTCAACAATGACAATAAAGAACCACTTTATAATGCAGAACTTGAGCAGGGATAGAAAAATGTGAAGGAATAAGGACAAGAGGAAGAAAAGGAAGCTCTCTGATGGAGAGAAAGAAAGTTTAATCTGCTGTAGTTAAGAAGGTTGCATCCTCTTCTGGCAGAGCTGATCACTCTCGGGATGCCCTTCTTCCACCCCTGCCGAATACAGCTCAGTAACAGCAAACACGTCAGAAGAGATTAGAAAACAGAGCATTTCTCTAAAATCACTGCTTGGCCCAAGCATGGGGCCATGAAATTCTCTACGACCATCATCTAAATCAGAGTCCTATGACATGTGCCAACGACAGTATACTTGATAGTGGTAGTGCCATCCTGATAGTTTTAGGGTATAGCCTAAGGATCTTCGGATTTAGCCTTCTGAGGAAAACAGAGATATTCTCCAAATATCCCCATGGCACTGTAGTCTATTCTTCTTTCAAAGGTATCTAAAAATATGAGTAACATAGAGTAAGTACCACAGGGTAGGCAAAGCGAACCTATAAGCACTCCATCCCAGGGGAGACTAGTATTCCAGGAGAGTAGTATCAAGCAGGATTACCAAAGACAAGCACTAGACCTGAAAACAGAACCCCTTGCCCTTATCATCAGTTCACACAGAATTTATAGATCATTAATTTTATCACCTCTGGCAGTCATGAGTGGTGGGTGTTTCCACTGACCTAAGAGCTAAAGGCTTTATACTTGGAAAATGGTTAATGTTGTTGACCATCTCAGAGATAAATTCTATCATGCTATAAAATTTCAGAAATTTCTTAAAAGCTCTGCCTATAGATCACAGAAATAAATGTACATGCCCATACATGCACAGACTCGTCCTCACAATGTCTTGGACTCAAATTCAACAGACGTGAAGGGTGCCAGCTAAA
>PVIR01032614.1:0-18514 GCA_004026965.1 Petromus typicus
AAAACAGAGAAGCAAGGAGAAAAGTGATGTCTGATGATACAGAGAAACAGAGAAGATGAAGGCTTGGACTCATTTATGCTGCTAAAAGCTAAGAAAAGCCTGGGCTAAGCACAAGTTTTACTGGATAGGAAGCATTTTTCCCTAAAGTGTGATCCTGCCAGTACCTTCATTTTGGACTTGTAGCCTTGAGAACTGTGTGAGAATAAATTTCTACTATTCTAAGCTCTGACCTTTTACAATTTATTTTTTATATTCCTAAGAAACTAGTAAAGAACTTCAAGTAAGTTGGAGTCTGGTTGGCCCTATGCTTAAGCACCAGACCTCGAGGAAAGCCACAGCACTGTGTTCTAGCTCTGCTTGGAAATTCTCCCTTATGCTTTAATGTCACATTAAGCCACATAGAACACTTTCTAGGTGTACTCATAAGTCTATTAAATTACAGACAAGGAAATTGCCTCCCACCAAGCAACTCAATCAGAGGGACACTGCCCCTGGTGGCAGAATTCATTCTTGTGGCTTCCTCGGGCAGTTTCCACTACCTCCTCTGCCTACCTGGCATGGGGAAGAGAAGTCCTTGGAATATAACTAATATACACCTTTGCCACTGTCTGCATTACAGTACTGCACATTGAGTTCACGACTGACAAGGAGAAGTTCATCAGTGAACAACAGATATCAAACTGACTTACACATCCAAAGGGTTACCTGGTACCTATCTTCACTCCACCTACTTTGCTATGTCTGCAACAGTCTCACTCTAGTCATTACAGTCTCTCAGAAAGATCCCACCGGAAGTCTGGGCCCACAGTTGTCATGACATTGAGCTCTAAAATCATCAAGAGGGATCAGTGGGGTGTTTTCATCAGTAGCAATAGTTCCTTGCAGAGTCTTCTTCTGCACACAGAAGAATGCTTCTCTTAAACCACAGCATCCTATGAGCCCCTGATTCACTTCCTATCTCTCGTACCCCTTGTTTAGCATGTTCCAGTGCCACATTTTCTTTCTTTTTCCCCTGAATGTGTTAAGAACTATTTCCAAAATGGGCCTCTGTACTAGCTATTTGCTATGTCTGAGCATTCAGGTAAGCAATTCATATAATTCTTTAAAACAGTCTTCCTTGCATAACCTACCTGAAGTAGTGGCATTATTCCAGACCCTGTCTATATTATCTGTTCAGCTTGGTTTTCATTATGGACGTAGTTACTTTATTAATCACCTTTCTACTCCTGGGACAAAGTCACTGACATGTGTGACTTCAAGGAGAAAGAGTTTATTTTGGCTCACATTTCAGAGTTTAAGTTTATGGTCAGCTGTCTTCAAGGCAGAAATGTCACAGTGAGAGGATACTGCAGAAGAAACATGGTCACCTTATGCTCATCAAAGTGAGTGAGAAATTCAGAGGAAGAGCTGCAGGCCCATTTTTGGACTGCTCTCCTCCCTGGGCTTCTGTCTCCTAAGAATTCTGTTGTGGACTCAGCAGGGGTTAATACATGGATAAGTGTAGATCTGCCACCTTCTACTCACCTTCCAAAGGCTCTATTTGATCCTGGACTTCTGGGGGTTGTTTTATAACCAAACTATAAGAGTTGCTACTTCAAATTCTCTTATTTATAATTCATTTCTTTATTTATTGTCTGTCTGTCTCTCTTACAAGTTTCTAAGATTCATGAGTATGAAAACCTTGTCTGTATTTTTCTCTGTTGTGTTTTCAGGGCATGATGCAGTGTCAGAAAGATAGTAAATGTGGTTTAAATCAATACCAACTCACCAACAACAGCTAAGTTCTCCAGATCAGTGTATCAGACTTGATCTGATCCTTACATAAATAATCTTATTCACAGCAACCCAATGAGTGAGAAATGATTCTTCACTCCCGTGTTGAAGGTGAGACACAAGGCTGAGGAAGATGAAATGAAATGCTCAAGGTTATACCGCTGTTAAGTTTCAGAGGTAGGACTAGAACTCAGGTATATGAATACCTAGCCTGTTCCCCTCTGCGAATGCTTCCTGCTCATGGATTACACCCTAACTCTACTGGCTTTTTTCATTGTAGGCAGTAAAGATTTCAGAAAGCAGCTGTTAGGCAATGATCTCTTCTTTATGATGGGATTGGGCTACCTCAGTCTAAGACTTAAGGCCACAGCTTACTTCATGGAATCAGGAGAATGGCCCTTTTCTTGGCTGTCTCTCAGTCCAGAGCTGTGTTCTGGCATCATTCACTTTGACGCTTTGTGGACCAGGGGGCACATGATCTGGAGAAGTCAGTGGGTTCCTGACCACAAAGGATTCTTAGAAACAAAGGAATCATGACAAAGCAGAGTTCAGCACTTTCCCTTCTTGCTCTCGTGCCTTCGATTAATTTCACTCCTGCATTTGCAGAGCTGGCTGGGACACAGGCGCCATTTAGCAAAAACGATGAAACACAAACGTTTATTGAGACTGTGCTTCGAATCAACAGGGTTTTCCTCAGATTGAGTTGCCGCCAATTATCCTCCATGCAATTATGGTGATCCCAGAAGCAAGCAGATGGGGAAGAGTTTTGTTTTCAAATGGAGGAGAAACCAATATGTGGGAAGAAAAGGCAGCTTGTTCATTTGAACAGACTCCAGGTGGCTGGTTGCCAAAAGGCAAAGAGCTGGGGAGCCGGTCTGGCCCTGGATTGGTCTGAATGCCCAGAGCAGAGATGCCACTGAAACACTAGGGCTGGTTACTGCTATTCCTGTCTGGCCTCAGCCAGGCTGGCTGTGAGAGGGGCCCTCCTGGGGGAGATGCCCCACAGTGGCCCCCGGAGGTCAGGGTCCCAAACTCCATGGCTCAGGGACATCTAGTCCTGCCACTCGGATTCTTCAACAATGATATGCTGGTGTTTTATTAGATAAGAAAATTGAAGAAAAGATGCTCAAAAGGCCAAACCACATGGTGAAGCTCCTTGGGAGGCCTTGATCAGCTGGAGTTTCCCAAAACCTAAACAGTATTTTCCTTTTCCTAAGAACTATTTTGTCTCCCACTTCCTGCTAGACTCTGAGTCTCGAGGTTGCCATTCACAAGAGAACAAAGAATGATATCAAATGATTGCCATAATTACTTTCGTTTGGGTTTTTATTTATAATTACATGGTATATCATCAAAAACAGTTAATAATGTCACTCCTGGGCACATGAGTGCTTAGAATGGATTTGTTCTCCTTTTGACAAGTAAGAAGTATCCCATTGAAGGAGTCCAAGACACATGGAGTGTGGAAACGATATTTGCATTTACCAGTAAATTAATTGCAATTAGAAGAGTCTAATTAAATGAAGGAAATTTCCATGCAAAAATCATCCCAACTCATGAGCCAAACGAAGGTGCTTGTATTTCAGTTCATCACCACTTTCATTCCAAATAGTGATTTACAATCCTGTTTCCAAAAGAGCAATCATTTTCCCAAGGTAAGTAGGTCAAAAATGTTCATGTTGTCTCAATTTTTTTCTCTGTCCATTCATTTGGAGCATAATTTTGGTCCAATCACTTGAACTCATCGAGCCCCAGTCCCTTCCTCTTGATGAAAGCAGCACTTTCAGATTCTGGGATACAGTTTACTCATGGGTTCTGAAGCACACAGCTTTGGTTAGAGGGAAAAAAATTACCCTTTTAAATTGTGGGCTTCCTAAGGTGCTGATTCACTCGTGAGCGCCTAAGTGAGACTGTAGAGAACACGCTGCTGATCTCACAAACGATCTCAATTATCTGCCTCTTACCTGTGTGAGGATGGCGGGTGTGTGTCGGGATATACAGAACAGAACACGGCTGTGTGACAAGCTGTAGGAGATGGATGGTGATCTTCTAATGGTGAGGAGGAACACCCTAGAAAGCATTTAGAGGAAGAATACAATTCTGGAAATGCTGCAAAAGACAGTGATATTGTTCTTGATTTAATAGGTGATCTGCCTCATGAAATAAAGCTGCAGGGCCACGTTTGTCTTGGTTAATAATGTCAGCAGAATGAGGAGGTTTAGCTGTAATAACAGTAATAACTGTGTCGATGTAACTGCTGAGGCAGAATTTCCATCTGCAGCCTCATAATATATGACCTTTGTTATGCCTCTACCTGTTGATTTGTTCAAGGCAAAATTGGCTTGTCTGTTCTGTTCAGGGAGCACAGGCTCAAACAGTCCATTTTCTCTGGATAAACTAAGGTCTTGTGGGTGGTGATTTAATCTCACAATTATCCTTTTGGACTTGATTGAAATTGTCAATCAAGGGAAGTTGGACATTAACAAATACATTGTTCCACTGAAAATGAATTAAATGGGTTTAAGACTGGACATTTTAACTTCTTAACTCCCTCCCCTTGATTCTTTTTTTAAAAATTTAAATCTTTATTGGTACATTATGAATACATATCATCATCGCATTCAACATTGAGAGTTTGTACTAGAATACGATGCGACATGATTCTCATTTGTTTCCTTCCCCCACCCACCCTGCAACCCCCCAACCCCTTTATACATGAGCTTTGTTTCCTTTTTAAAATTACTTTCACATTATTTTCCCCTTATTATTTATCCCTACACCCTCTTTCCTTTTAAATATTTTCTATTTCACAATATCAACTATATATACTAGAACTCATTTACTTGATGCTTTTTTAAAATTCATAAAACTGATAGTACATTTCTTTTCTAGAATCCTTTCTGTAATCTCCTTTGATGGAGTTAAACATTGCTGGAAAATACTTTTCTTATAACATTTGTTGATGGGGTGGAAATACATTTGACCTGCACGTCTCGTCTCCATCCCCAGCCTGGGAGCTTTTCTCAGAGCCTAGGTCTGCTCAGCTGCTCAGCTCTGGATACCTACCACCTTACATAGAGCTCAGTTAATGCACAGAATTTTCTAGAAGTACAATTGAATATTCTTCCTAATGCATTTTCCCCAAAGTGTTTCCTGTAATATGCACTCACTCTATTTTTATGAACAACTAGATGCAGTGGTCAGGAGAGGTAATGTTGCAGCAGAACAGATGGAGTTAAATTCGAAGGAGGGAAATTCAATTGCTCAGAATTTCCTAACTGATTAATCATGACTAGACAAAGTTGTCAGTTTCTAATTAATTGGGTGTGGGCCAACCTCGTGGAACAGGTACCCTCACAAGGCATGCATGTCCTGTGATACTTTCATCATTATTATCCCCCCTCTACTTTGCCCATGTGTGTACAATAATTATTTTTTTATCCCATCTTCTATCCTTCTTTTTCTACCCCTTTAATTTTAGTTTATAATTGTTTTATCTTTTCATATTATCACCATTGTCTTTTGTCTTCTTTTTTTTTTTCCTCTCTCTTTTTATTTTCCCATTTGAAATCTCACATCTGGCAGTGACACCACAGAAAACTAGTGGTTAGCTCTGACAATGTTGGTTTCACTGTGTTCTTCCTCATTCAAATTTTAGGGAAACTAAGCAATACTTGTGAAGGGTTATGGGACAGTCCTATGTGGGTGAACCGTAAACACTTGATAAATTTATCAGTTATATTTTACTCTATCTTTGTCTTCTCTCTTCTCTGCCAGCTGTCAAAACCTCTCTTCTCTGCCAGCTGTCAAAACCTGGTTCTTTAAGACCAAGCTTCAGTTAGTTGTTGATTCAGAATTTTACCCCAGAATTCCTCAAAGGGCCAAGTGCACTCTGAAATCATAGAGCTGTCTGTCCAGACCCATAATCATAATCCACTGCCTCATAGAAGCAGCTATATCATCACAGTCATTTTTGTGTGTTTTGTCCTGTTTTCTCAGCTACAGTAATGTAAGACAGGTTTGCACATCTATGATGTGCAGAACTCTGTGCAGTTCTCCACGGGGTTCCTGACCTCAAAAACCTCCCAACCTCAGAGTCATCTGTGATTGCATTCCTATTTACTTAGTACTTCTAAATGGCTTATGTATGCACCTTTGCTTCATTTGTTTTTCTGAATTTCCATCTTTTTACTCTGTAAGTAGGCAGAAGAAGGTTCAGTGCCTCCATTTGATACAAAATCCAGCTGCTCTGAGTTGTTCTCGGTCACATGGAAACCCAGGGGTGGTGATGAGGATGAAGGTGAGGATGACGACCATGATGCCAGCTCCGACCACGGCAACACACTAATTTAAGGGAAATATTTCTTCTTGCTAGGATGTCTATGTAGATTTTTTTAACCAGTGAACTTTTTGGAGAAAGACCTTGAAACTTCTCTTGCATTCCAAGTTAGCCACCCACCTGTAGTTGGTTCAAGTTTCTCATTACCACCCTGATACAACAGTAAAACTCTAGCAGGGGATCTGCCAATGATTCCAGCCCAAATCTTATAGTAACTATTTAAAAATCCAAATTCAAGTTGGTTCTAACTATGGAAACAACTACAATATTGAGGACTATTGATGGGAAGGAACAAGAGGATAGAGAAAGATAGTAGACAGTATTAAACACCAGAATGGTAAAATATTTGTATCTAACACCTTCCTTTTTGGGCTTAAATGATGGAATTTATTCTGTCTCAGTGTTCAGCATCCTGTACTTTTCTAATATTAAACATTTACACTTTTGTTCTAATTTAGGTCAAAACTACTCAGGCAGAACCCTGAATTAATGTGTAAATTTTCCCCTTGGGTATCTACATCTTTCTTTTTGGAATGAAAAAGAATTCTTCAAGAATTTCATTAAGAAATTCATAAAAGAATTTTAGGTATTAGTGAGGAGGCCTGAGAGATTTTAGAATGTGGGGACTAGGAGAAAGGACTTTGCAACTACTATTCCAAAAAGATGGCATGCTTGCCCATGGAATATACTCCTTTTTATCCTTTTCTGGCTTCAATATGCCTGGTAGTGTCTACCAACCATCTGTCCCTTACTCTACCACTTGTAGTGGGAGTGGAATAGGACTTGTTTCTCTTAGGTCTTTTGGCTCTTACACTTTAAGACTCTAGAATTTTCTTTCTGTTCTCATCTCCTCACTGCCCTTTCTGAACCTTAACATTTTAGGTTAATACTATTCTAAAATTATTATATAGCAAAGTTAAAGAAAAAGGATGAAACTTCTCTCCTTTACCTGTGTTCCTTCTCTTTCCCACTTTCTGGATTCACTACTGACCATATGTGGATTGGTCATTCCTAAGCAAAATGTATTGATAATTTTCAGAAATATACCTCTGGGAAATGAGGAAGTTAGTTTACAAACTACTCCCACTGCCTTCTCTTTCCAGTTTCTTAATTAGGAAGGTGTTAGTCTTTAGTTTGTCTATCGGTAATTCTTGTAACTTTAAATCATTGGCTTAACCTTCTATTTTTTGGTCCATCAACTTTAGTCAGATGGAAACATTTGTTTTTGTGTTTGAGGCCATTAGTAGAAAATTGTCTGTTCTGGAGCCATCTGAGCAAAGCACAAAGTCTAATGTTATACTGTATAGATCATCATATCCAGGGAAACTACCTTTCACTAGGTTTGCAATAAAAACTTTGGACGAAGACACTTTTGGAAATAGATGACTTGGGATAGTTAAAACTGATAAAACTCAGGGAAAATAAAAAGAAAATCAACATGATAAACAGTAATTTGGAAAACTGCTCACTTAAAAAAGAAACACTATCCAACAATTAGCCGAATTAGCACCTGTATTGATTCTTAGAAGTATTTTCTCCCATTTAACCTACTTAGATCAATTAGCTTGGCATCTGCCTCCAACTTCATATATCAATATAACTGTTTTCTCCCTAGCTAACTGCTACTTAGGAGCTAACGGGAGGGGTGGACCATTTTACAAGACAATAATGCTGTTCCTGGAGAAATAAATCGAGAGATTGAAGCAATCAGATTTATTTCCAAAGAAAATGGTACATCCCTCCCATGGTGCCTCATACACCGGTGGTTAAACAATTAAGGTTATTTCTGGATACAAAGTTAATTACTTTGAAAAGTCTGTTCTACTGCCATTGACAAATACCACCCTTAACCCCCTCAGAAATAACAAAGCAGTCACTCAGAACAGCCAAAATGGCAACATTTGACATTTGTTATTGCAGGAATTATGGTCTTCCTGTGAAGTTATCTGATCTTTCTCATCTTAATTGAACCTTAGCAGGACAGGTTTCTGAAGTTACCCAGAGATGAAGTCTGAGAGCCCCACTATTTTCCTTATTAAGCCCTGTGAATATTCACCTGAATGACTGTTCACCTCCATTAGCTGTCAAGCATCTCTCTCAGTTGTTAAATCCTTTGATTTTAAATTCCATTTAAGAGTGAGGATGGCTCCACATGTCAAAGAATGTGATCAGAATGGCCAGTGAGTGAGGGGAAACTTGATTTGTGGTCTGTAAAGTTTACTTCTGTGTTAGAAGCAAGTCACGAACAATGGAGAAGCAGCTGAGTGCATGTGTTACATGATATCAAATTTAGAAAGCCGTTAAAATAACTCCTTAAATAATATTCACTGATAACAGAAGTGCTAGTAATATATAGTAATGTGTAGAAAAGGAGGAAACAAAACTATTATGGGAATTTCATTTTATTTACAATAGCTGTGTATAGATAATCATCAAAAAAGATTTGAAAGAAATGTATTTGTCTCTAGTGGTGGGCTTATGGCTCATGGATGGTTTTCATTCTTGCTTTTTATTTTTCTGCATTTTCCAAATATTTATCTACTATGTTTATCTCTCATAGTCTGAAAAACCTACACTTGAATAGTAATGTTAAAGGTTTAATTTCAAAGTTCCAGATACTTCTGCTCCTATTCTTTTTCTTTCTTCTATTTCAAGACCTATCACAGAAGAAGAGACATTCCCTCTCTTCCATTTTGTAATTTTAAAAAGCTGATGCCTCCTTCTTTGGCACAGAGGGACTTCCCTGAAACATGACGGAATGATGCCTGCGCAGTTCGAGCACGTCTGCTGCTGCATTCACACATTGCCAGGGTGTGGAGTTAAAAGGCAATTAGGTTATGAAACTCTCTCCTTCATTAGTGGCAATAAGGCCCATGTAAGAGAGGCCACATGCTGTGTACCTCTATCACTTGCCGTTCAGCTGTTGCCCATGTGAAGACATGGTGAGAAGAAGCACCAGAAATTGACATCTTGATCTTGGGCTGCCAGCTTTGAGAACTATGTGAGATACATTTCTGTTCCTTACACATTCTCTGGTTTATGATATCATGTTATAGCAGCACAAAATAGACTAAGTCAGTGGTTATTAAAACCTCCAACTCCTTGTAGTAGAAAAATATCATATTTCCTTATATTTCCTAAGTAATGGTGAGTCAGTTAAGAGGAGAGAGAGATATCCATCCTTATGGGATGAAGAAATAGACTTGAGTGAAGTTCACAAAGTGTGTAGCGAGCTGGCTTACTAGAAACCAAGAAAAGCATGGTGGAACCTGGCAGCATGCTAGTTGTAGGAGAGAATATTAGTGCAGGGGTTATGGTCTTTGGTGTGATGGGTGTACAGTGGAATACTACTGCAAAGCAATAAAATATAATGAACTATTGATAGATTCAACAACAGAGATAAATCTCCAAATAATTATGTGGAACAAAAGAGTTCATACTCTGATTCCATTTATATTAAATTCTAATAAAGGTGAAACTAATCTACAATGACAGAAATCAAATCAGTGGTTGGTTGCCTGTGGCTGGGGCAGCAGGGGCTGCCTGCAGGCAGGGACTCAGCAGCAGCATTTCCTGAGGATGGAATATCATTTTCTTGATAATGGTGCTGTTTACAAGGGTGAATGCATTTGTCAAAACTCATTGAAAGAAACCAGTGAAAGGGAATGGACTGGATATACAGGAGTTAATTTTTAAAAAATGAAGTGGTAACCTCTAATGAGGGGTCCAGCAGAGAGAAAGCAGGAGAAGAACATGCTGGTCTCCCTGCCTCCGTACTTCCTGATCTATCTCACACAGAAGACAGAGCAAGAGGGGCTGATTGAGACAGGGGTTTGAGGTTGGCTCTCTTAAGGGAGTGGGTCTAAAGGCACCGGTGGAGCACGTCCAACATGGGGCCTTTCCACGGATGTGTCCACAGTGACTCCTTGTCTGTCTGTAGTCCCTGGGTCGGTGCTTATTTATATTTTATCTGTCTGCAGTCACCAGGTTAGAAGAACTTATACGCAAATCCAATGAACAGTTGAAATGACATCATATACAATTTTTAATGTAAATCACATTGTCATTTTTTTAAAAAGTTATGACACATTTTCAAACACAATTTTAGCATCTTTGCAAAGATTTAGTTTAAACAGTACAGTTGCTGCAGTTTTGTGAAAGAGTGATGCTTACATTGACATTGTTGGGAAATACAAGACTTCTTTTACCTTCGTTACAGGACTTGAGACTGCTGCTTTGTTGATTAGGGTTTTTTTTTTTCTAATTAACTGCCTTTACCTTTTCTTTGTCAGATCAGTGTTGTTCAGAACTTACAGTTTGTCTGATTGTGCAGCTGTTCTGTTATAATCTAGAGAAGACTGAAAAGTTAAATATCCATATGTATTAGAATTAATGCTAAATGGTCACAAAAGACTGAAAACTATACACTTTTTGTGAATAAATTTTGTAAAACTAATTTTGTCCTTTACTAGATACATTTAAAAAAAAGACCTCTGTATAATTTTTCAGATAAATACTTATCTGTTCTCATTGTGTCTCCTTTTATTTCTCAGTTTGCAAGTTTCTTATGTTTAGTGACACAGTGTTTTCAATCCAGCTTTAGATGGCTCTTACTGCCATGTGTGTATGGCGGATGCAGAGCTCTGTAATCTTGATGTGTTAATTTGTTTATAGACATGCTCATCCTGGAATTCCTACCTGAGTAGTCTGCTCTCTACCATGAGTCACTTTCTTTTCTGTCTATTTTTCTCCTGTGATGATTTTATTTATACCAGCATAGAGACTGAGATAATAAATACAATAGTACCCAATTACCAGTCGCAAATTACCACCCCCACATTCCCTGTAGATGGCTGCGACCATGAACAGTACCCAACCCTGATTTTATTACATCATTTCTAATGCATACATACTTATGGTAAATTTTAGTTTAAAAATTAGGCAAAGTAAGATTATTAGCACCAATGACTAGTAATAATATAGAATAAGTCAAACAGCATACAAATGTATAAGACAGTAACACTGCCAGCATCACTACTCTTTGACTTTGGGACCAGTATTAAGCAAAATAAGAGCTAAATGAACATAACTTCTTTGATATCCTGACAGTCAGTGTAATACTAAGAAGTCTCCTGAGCAATTTTAGGGGAGGTTACAAAGTCAACCGGGAGATGCTGGGCAAAGGGATGATGTATAACCCAAGGTGATAGAGCAATACAGCATGAAACTTCAAAACACTACCCAGACCAATGTGTACTTCAAATTTTAGAATTTATTTCTAGAAGTTTTCATTTAATATTTTCAGAACACAGTTGAGCACAGGTAACTAAAACCATGGAAAGTTAAACAGTGGATAAGAGATGGGAGGAATACTGATGGTTTCAGTTTCTTTGAACCAATAATTCTTAATATGGGGAGTGGAACTCATAAATTCTTACAAAGGAAGATGTCATGATGTTTATTTTACTATTGGAGAAGTTGAAAACATATGGAGGTTTTATTTTTCTTTTTACTTTTTAAGAAATCTTTGGCAGTTTGTAGAGAAAAAAGGCTTGTATTTTTCTGGCTGAATGATTTTTTTAAAAATAATTATCATATTTTCATTTAGTTTTCTTTCACCCACAGAATTGCAGACAGCCAACATGATTGACATGGAGACACCCATGAGTGACAGGAAGACTGGTGTGTCACCCCTGGATCGGCAGCCCTATTTTCACATCCTCTTTCTGACACAAGTGTTATCAAGCAAAGCTATTCAATTTCTAGCTTCATGTTCCTAAGGTTTCAGAGTACAGAGTAAAATAAAAAAAGGTTGGTCTTAACTGTCAATACTTGTTGAACAACTACCAAATGCTCTACATCTATTGTCTATTACTATGGGATATGTTATCCCCAGACTTGGAGGCTTAAGGAAATACATGCTGATTTCTTCAGAGTTTCTTGAGATAGGATTCCCAGAATGCACTGAGTGTCCTTGACTTATGGTCTCTTTCTCCAAGATTACATTCCTTCAGAAATGCAGTCAGCCCAAGGTGCTGCCATTCAGAAAGATTCTGCAAGTCTGCTTCCTGACTGTGGGAAGTCCACAGCCACCTGAAAGTCCACTCATACCTGAAAATATCCATTTGCGTGACAGGCAGAGGCATCTGTTCTTGCTGGTCATTGGTTACAGACATCAGTCTCGTACCACATGAGCATCTCCTCATCGCCCCCAACATGGCGGCTTGCTCTCCACAGAGTGAGGCTTCTCAGAGGGAAACAGAATGGAAGGGGTTAATAAACAGTCTTTTTTGTGACCGAATAGCAGAAGTGACATAATATTAACAAAGTATTCTGTTCTTTAGGAGAGAGTCACTAGATCCAACTCATACTAAGAGGAAGGAGGCAACACAAGCCCAGGAGGGTCAGGTGGTGAGTCGCACCTGAGGGGCTTCCTGCCACGGTCAGCCCCACTGAATTAGCAAGCACTTGTGGATGGACGTGTGGCCATGCTCAGGATTCACGAGGAGAGTTTTGTGGCAGTGAAGAGTGGGCTGTGACACCCAAAGGATAGGTGGGAATCATTTCCGTCTCCCAAGGGGATCACTGTGCAGTTGAAGAACTGGTATCTAACCAAGAGCAACAGTTAATTAATATAAGACTGTATGTAATTCTCTGCACAAATAAGTAAAATTTGCCCTGAAGTAGTTTCTTATTACAGGCAAGGCATGTGTTAGAATACTTATGATTTAAACTATGAAATCTCAAGCATTGCAAGGGAGAAATTGCATAGAGGAATTACAACACTAGTTAGATTATGCTACTAGTAAAAACTGAAAATTTAAGCCTGGGGATTTAGCTCAGTGGTTCCAACACTTGCCTTGCACGTGCAAGGGCCAGGTTCAATCCCCAGTAATCACATACAGCAATGCTGGGTGTGGAGAATCACTCCCACCAGCAATCAGTACCACATACCAGAGTGCTGGGTTCGGAGGTAGAGTTCATATCTCAGTTTACAATGCTGTGCTGGAAGTATGCTGTTCATTCTCTAAAACTTAACCTCTCATGTTCCAAAGCCTACTTCAGGCCTTGGTGATAGAAAGTTGAACAAGAACAAAATGGGGCCTGATGTCTTGTGGTTTAGATTCTAGTAAGAGTGACAAGAGATGATGACTTTAAAAATGAATATACCAGCAAAGCACAGGGCCCTTCTTTATTGTAAACTCTTCAGTCAAGAACTTTGTCTTCTAACCACTGTGTATTTGAGTGCCTAGAAGACTCTCAGCGTAGAGTGGGAGCACAGTCAGTGTTTTCAATTGATCAAAGATAAAACAATGATAGTACAAAGGGGAAAATAAAGTGAAGGCATGTTAGAGAGAATAAAAGTTGCTTCCAGTTGGTTGGAACGAGCCTCTCTGAAGAATCTGACATTTAAGCTGCATTCTGAAAGGTGGGAAGGAAGTCAGCCACACAAATACGCGGAAGCAGAATGTTCCAGAAGGAAATGAACATTAGAGATGCAAACTCTAAGGTGGGACTAGGGTTAGCTGATATTTTAAGCAACAGAAAGGAGGTTGTTGTGTGAGGGCTCAAGGCTGAGGAGGATAAGAGGTGAAGCCAAAGAAATGGGTGGGGCAAGATCACATCGTGTCTGGGCAACTTCACATAGGATATGGATTTCATTTTGAACATGATGGAAACTAGTGGACAGTTTGAAACAGGAGATCAAGAAAATGGTAGGACATTTTTCAATTGTCCAAACAAGAAATAACAGAGACTTAAATGATGCCCTGGGGCTAGGAATAAAGGCAAGAGGGCAGCATTACTCATCAGCAGGCCGCTTGCTCCTGGGTGACGTTCAGGTGGGGGTCTGTGTGTGCATGCCTGTGTGCACACGTGCTCATGTTTGTGAATTTCTGTTTAAATCATCAAGTCACAGTTGACTCTTAAAGTGCTTGAATGTTTTTGAAAACATGGTGAGGTTTTCTTAGATGTGGGAGACTGGTGCCTAAATGTCTATTAGTTCTGTAGAGCTGTCACAACAAACTACCACAGACTCTGTGGCTTCAAAAACAGAAATCTGTCCTTCCAGTTTTAGAGAGTAATACTCTTTAGAGGCTATAAGTTTTAGATCAAGGTGTCTATCAGCCGCATTGAGTCCTTGTGATGGCGATGAGGAAGAAATGCCTTCATATCTGGTAGGTTCGAATGTGTTCTCCTCAAAACTCAGGAGGCCAGTGTAACAGTATTAAGTGAGGTTTTCCAAAGGGTGTAAGCTGGGGCAAGATCTCCTTTGTGAAAGAAATGAAGATCTTTTAAAATTAGGCTTCATATAACATCTGGTCACTTTCTCTATCATCTTCTGCTATGTGAGGAAATATCTTTCTCCTATACAAAGCACTCTCAGCAGACAGGGAAACTCACCAACATCCTGATGTTGGACTTCATAAACTCTGAAGCTGTGTGAAATAAATTTCAGGTGGTTAGAAATGGTGCAGTGTTAGGTATCCTGCTGGGACAGCCACAGAAGTCCTAGAGGGTGACTTTCTCCAGCTTCTGGTGGCTTGTTGGCCATCCTTGGCCTTCCTCCACTTGTGTCCACTTCCTTTCTTGAGTCACCTCATTTCTTCCTCCAGCTCTGTATTCTGCTCTCTGTGAGCAGCTGTGGGTCTGGGAGGGGGTCTCTCAGCTTTCCCTTCAACCTTGTTAAATGAAAAGTGTCTGTCAGACTCTAAAAAGTGATCGCTGCTGGAGGAGAGCAGAGAAGGAAGAGGCAGAGCACAGCTGGGTATGCTTCCTGGAGAAAGCCTTAAAGAATGGGTAGAATTTTGGCAGCATCAAATTTCAGGTTTCTCTGGGACTCTCAAGCTGTTTGGATAAGTGAGTGGATAAGGAAATGTACTATAACCACTAAGAAGTATTTATTGTTTTCCTCTTCACAGAGGGGAAGATCACCAAGGAATTATTAAGCCTGTATTCTGATCAGTAACTGCAGCCATTTCCTGACTGAGCTGACAGCTCCCCAGTAGGGAGCCCTGACTTAGAAATATCCCTCACTTCCCAGGAAAAGCATCTCTCTTCCTGCCTCTGTTAAGACAGCTGCTGTGTAATGCTGTTGGCGAAGTTCTGTCCATGCCCAGAAATATGACTTGAAGATAACAAGGAAGACAAAATCACCACAGGGAATTATTTCCACTTTGATCCTGATGTGATTAAGTAAGATTTGAAGGACCTACTAAAAATTCGAGTTTGATCATGGTGCTTTCTGGTTTACAGACCTTTCATAGGTTGCCATAGCTTGTAGACAAAGAGCCTTCCCTGAACCTCTCCTACGCAAGCTTGCAGGCTCTGGCCTGGATAATTCTCTCTCTTCTCTGCAACATTTAAAGCCCCATTTCTAGCAGGCTATGCTCCTTTTTACATTGGAGATTTTAATATATCCCAAGTGCTTTCCCTGCGAATTTGGGTTTTCTTTCCACTGTTCTCTAAACTTGCTGTTTCATTCATCTTCCAGTGACTGAAAGAGCTTCAGATTTTAGGGGAATTGGAAATATATTTCATCCTGGTCGTTCAACCTTGCTGACTTATCTGCTGCTTCTTTGGGAACAACTTTCAAAGGAGTGGGCGAATTTTGATGCATGATTCATCTGTAACCCAGGTAACTTCAGGATATTCCCTAGATCACCACTAGGGGGAGAGCCGCCCAAGTTTTCTGCTTCAGAACTTTGGTTACAGTTTACTGGATGGTATGAAGTCTGCAAGAGAAAGTTACGGACGGATGTGCAGCTACAGTGGGTTGGGGGAACAAAAGTCGGATTTATGCTGGAACACAAAGTATTTAAAACAATACAATAAGAAAAGGAATGTTTGTTGATGATTACAGATGATGAAGGGATGTAGTATGAAAGAGTTTAGAAATATCAAAATCATGTAGCTAGAATTTAATCCATCAGACACTCAGAGAAGCTCTGAGCTTAAACTAGACACCAGAAAGAGTTAGAAACTATTATGAAATTTCCTGGAAAGTCCGTCCTGGCTTTATTTGGTAGTTCAAGATCTGTTTCTCATATTTTGATTTGTGAAGAAGAGCTAGGGAGGGATGAAGGATGGTGGGGAGCTTTTGGCAAGTTCAACTTTACTATTTTTCTGGATGTGTGAGGGGATTCTGACAAGAATGGAATGTAAATAACATCATTTTAGTATCTAAGGGCGGTGGACATCTCACTGCTGTGTAGAACATGACATGGCAGTTCTGCTGTAGTCTTCACCCCAGGCTCACCCGTGTGGAAGCTCCAGGGCTGGCCTCCATGCAGACATCTTTGCTCACAGAAGGACCTTGAAGATAGCCAGTGTGTTTCCAAAATGTAGCAATCACAAACTGAGCTGCTATAAACATGGGTGTACATATGTCACTGTGATATGAATCTTTTAATTCTAATCTTGGAAACAACCCAAATGTCTATCAACTGGAGACTGGATAATACAGCTGTGGTTCTTCTACAGAATGGAGTATTACTCTGCCATAAAAAATGGTAAGTTTCAATCATTTATACTTAAATGGACTTACCTTGAGGACATCCTCAGAAGTGAAATAAATAGGTCACAGATATGGAAATATCGTATCTTTTCTCTGGTATGAGAAAATAAAGATGTGAATGAGTTCTAGAATGTATGTTATATATTGTGAGATAGAAAATACTCAAAGCAAAATGGGGGGAAGGGGGAAAACTAATGAGATTATGACAAAAAAGAAAGGAAACAAAGTTTATGAGTGTGTTAGGGTGTGTCGGGCTATGGGAAAAAAACGAGAATTAAGTTGTGTCATATACTGGTACAAATTCTCATTATTGAGTGCAATCATGATGTGTATATGTAATGTACCAATAAACATTTCAATTAAAAAAAAGATAGCGAGTGTGGGAGACAGCATTGTGAAGAGACTTCTAGAAGAAAAGGATTGACATCAGTGGGCTGGAGCACAATAAGCAAACTCTACATAATTCATGATACACATCCCTGAAGCCTTTAAAGGAGTAAACCAGGAAGGCTTTAACATGTTGATGAGGCCCATAGGCTCTTCAATGGTGATTCCTCTCAAAGGGCACCCTCAAATTCAGAGTCAGAGGCCTGGGGTCATGGGAGAAATATTGCTCTATTTTAATTAAAATATTCCCTTTATTGTATGGAAGGAATATGCCTGTTGTATCCTATAGTATTTGTTTCTTGGGGCATCTAACCAGTATCTCTGAGAAATCTGCAACTCTGCACTAATATTTGGTTGATATGAGAGGCAGAAGCTATAGACAGGAAACAAGTTGTAACTTAAATTGAACTTATGCTCAGGTTTGACACAAAATGGTTGTTCAGGTCATACTGTATTTCCTTAAGACAGTTCCCTACAGGATTTTCTATGTGAGTAGAAGCTGTGAAGTAAGTTCTATTAAAATCTATATCTTTGTCATTTAATTGAGTGCTAAATCCATTATATAGAAGAAAAATGGTATGTATGAATCCTGTATCTAACTAGAGCACCCCAGCTCTCTGTTTACCATTTTGAAGGGCAGAACAATGTCTAGTCACCTGATATTCTATCATGCCCAGACCCCTGCTGGGAAAGTATGGGGGCTCCATTGATATTCTTGAAATATAATGATGTCAGTAATCTCTTTCTGCTCACTAAACAAAGAATACATGGGAAAATATAGCTAACTATTCTAAGAACAAATGAAACGACCTTGTGAGATAAAAATGACTGAAATTTCTTTATAGAAACATGTTTCAAAAAGGCTCTGACCAGCCTCACAGGTCAGAGGGAGGTCAGTGTGTATTGTAGTTGCTACAAATTAATGTTATTTCCATCAAATTCATTATGCTCTGGTCAACCTAACCACAGGTTAGTAAATTTGTTGCTAATTTTAATTGCCATATTAAAAATATAGGCAGTAAATGATAATTTTTAGCACCTTCTTTAATGGATATAGTAACTGATCCTGAAATGAATATTGATGGAAAGAGGGTAGTGTGAAACATGGTTGGAGTAGCTATGATGAGGAAGAATCGATGATATCTTAGATTGAAAAAACTTTTTTTGAAGAGATATTAAAATAATCATCTGTGGTATTATAGCATGGTTCACTATTATTGAGGTTAGAAAAGCTTCAATTATTTTCCAACACTTGAAAAATGTTACTATTGGTATATAGAGATGATTACTAAACTTAGAAATGCTTAGAGAATTTCAATGTATTTTTTCAGTGTGACTTTTATAATTATAAAATTTTAGTCCTTGAGTATGTTACGTTGATATCCATTGTCTACTGAAGGTTTACATCTATGGAAGTAGAAAAGGGCAACTGAGGACTCAGCCAAACAATTTGATTTTGGCACTGGACCAAATGATTTTACCTTCCAACAAATTAATAG
>PVIR01032615.1:0-18515 GCA_004026965.1 Petromus typicus
TCATACTGTTAGTTTTTGCTGTTGTTTAATATTGGTGTCAAGGAAATAACTCATCTCCTTTTGTCATCATTTGTTCTCTTCTGCTTTCCTTCTTGTCACCCAGCCCTCAGAAATCAGGTTCTGGATTCCAGTTTGAGATGACAACTTGGCTAGTCACTGAGTTGTAGAGGGCGCAAGATTCGTGTGATCTGAAGAGAAACTAGAGTGTAGCCACTAAGTTGTGAGCATGTTTTCCATAGGTCTTCTGCCGGGTCTTGGCAAGATGATTATTCCTGAGTAGATCCTCAGCATCTGACTTCTCCTGAGACCACAGCAAGATGGTTGCTTCTGGAATCCTTTCCAGGAGTGTGGCTTTACAAAAGGAACAGCATAGAGCATTCCAGGACACATGCCAGACAACAGGTTTCTTTTTACAGCATGAATTGCAAATATCATGCTTTCTCCTAACTGTATTATGTGAATATCTGTTACCCTCTAATTTGCTTAAAAGGCAGAGAGTTGGAAAGATACCACTCACTAAACAAACTTCTTATGTGGATTCTAACTATGCACAACTTTCATATTCTTAAGATTATACATAACTAGGGGGCCAGGGATTTAGCTCTGGTTCTGTGCCTGTTTTGCAAGCACAGGGCAGGGGTTCGATACCAGTAACCACATACAATAACACTGGGCATGGAGACTCACACCCACCAGCAATCAGTACCACAAACCACAGTGCTGGGCCTGGTGGCTCACGCCTGATCCCACCACTGGAGGCAGAGACAGGAGGATTGCTGTAAGTTCAAGGCTGAGCTCAGAACCAGCCTAAACCACAAAAAAGCAAGACTCTGTCTCTAAATAAATAAATGAGTAAGACTTCTTTTCTGTGTAAGAGTCTCAGATGTTAGCAGTAGAGCCAGTGGTTCCATTCTCTTTTCTGTCACTGTAGAACAGAGTTCCTGGGCTCAGCTGTCCTCTGTTCTCCTTGAGTGAAGAAACCTGCAGCATCATCTCTTTTCACAAAGGAGAGAAGTACTTTTGATGGTCACTGTGGAATCTTTACTCTGTTCTGTCTTCTTGTTCCTCTCTATCAAGTCAATACATTATGGTTTTGATTTGGGTAGCTTGTTAATGCCAGGTAGGTTTTGATGCTGCATTCATAATGCAAATATTTTCCAGTTTCCTTTTTTTAAATTGAAATTCTTTTCACCATGATCAATTGTTACTCTTGGAAATTAGAATTCTTTGTTCATTATTTGCTACATTAATTTTACTGATAACCTTTGAACCTGTATGGTTGGTTTATATCTTTCTGTTTTGCATTGTTTCACTTATTTTTACCAGTCCAAATTTTCCAGTGCAAACTCTGTAGGTCTAAATTTTTGTTAAAGAGATACGTTTTCTGTTGGTTTTTATTAATATATTTTATTCTGTTATCTTAGTCATCACCTTATTTTAAGTGAGTTTTTTTTTTTTTTTCTTTTGTGATACTAAGGCTTGAACTCAGTCAGGACCTTGTGCTTGTCAGGCAGGTGTTACACCATGGAGCTACATTCCCAGCTCTAAATCAGTTTTGTTTGTTATAAATTAGATAAAAACTCTTATAGTTTTTTAGTACTTTCTGGAACAAATAACATTAGTAGAGAAATGTCTAGAACCAGAATCAGAACACTGTGCTGCTCTCTGTTTGGCCATGTACTTCTTTGTAACATTTTCTGAATGCCTTGTCTGCCAGTCTTGGTGATAGACCCTTCAGGTACATTGTCTTATCTTTGCTCTTCTCTACCCTGCACATCAACAAGTTGGATTTAGAGAATTTAAGTTACATGTTCAAAGTCACACAACAAAAAGTGACAAGGGCAGACTTAATCTAAGTCCTGCTAATTTGAAAGGCCTTGTTTTTCCCTTTGTATGTTCAAGGCTTTTTTCCAGGCACTTGAGAAAATATGAAATATTAATTACTGCTAACTTCCCACTAAAAGCTGATTGTTTGACATCACTTTGTTGGCTGGAAAGTCAACCACTGATATACCACCGCAGCACAGAGCAGGACTTGGGATGTGGGTGCTTGTGGTCATTTGTGGGTGGGAGCCTAGGATCGTCTCCTCACCATCCCTTTTACAATAACAAGAACCGTGGTGACTGACAATGGGTTTTCTCTTAGGCAGTGTCGCTGGCCACTGAGGTAACCTAGTCAAGTCAGGCATTATTAGCCAATATGTAAAAAACTGAAGGCTTTGCCAGGCAGCTTTCCATGTCTGTGACCAGATACTTAAGAAAAGCAATTTAAAAGAAGAACGATTTGTTTTGGCTCAGGGTTTCAGAGCTTTCCGCACGCATGCCCCAGCTCCATTGCTTTTAGGTCTATGTGAGGCAGGAGCATTATGGCCTGCAAGTCTGGTGGAGGAAAGCTGCTCACTTTGTGGCAGCTGGGAAGTAGGCAGAGAGGAGGAGCCAGAGAAGAATGGCACTGAGACCAGGGGTAGCCAGGCTCCACCTCCTTGGTTCCATCACCTACCAGTAATGCTGTCAAATTATTACCGGTGGATCAGTCTCCTGATAAAGTTAGAGCCCTTTGGATCCAGTCATCCCCCAAGTCACTCCTCCGAACGCTCAGCTCTCTGGAGGAATTTTAGATTTAAATCTTAGCAGAGGCTGGGAGAGGTAGGGTGAGTTATCCAAGGTTAAACAGGCAACTGCAGAGCCAAGACCTGACCTTTGGGCCAGCACCTGAGTTCTGAGTTGTGGTTGCCAACTCAAAGATTTATTTTAGGCATGCCACTGAATGTTTAGAAGTAAAACAAGAAAAGGAAGAACAAAATGTAAAAACTGTTCTGCCCATAGGCTGGGGTGCAGCTCCATGGTAGAACACTTGCCCGGTGTGTGTGAGGCCCTGGGTTCATTCCACAGCACCAAGCAGGGAGGAAAAAAAATGTCCTGCCTAGTCTCAGAATGAATTTTTACAGATTTTAAGAAAATGGTTTGAAGATAAATGCAAGGAAAGGGGGGGGGGCTCTATTTAGATATTTCAGCAGACTGTCTAGCCAGAATGTCAGAGAATGTTTTATTCCATTTCTTTGTTCTTTTGGGGGCAGCAGTATGGGGAGAGGCGCTTCCCTCGCAGGAGAAATTTTCATTGCACTTCATCCCAGGAAACCAGATCTAGGGTGCAGCAGTGACCCAGGGGAAACTGATTTTCCTGTCCATGTGCTCAGATTAGCCGCCAGCCTCCTGTCACAGACATTGTGACCTTGTTGAGGGCAGGGAGGACCATCTGCCTTGGGTTTAAGAAATAGCATTTGTTTGTGTTTGTTTGTAGGCAGTGTATTTAGAAGGCTCCAACAAGACTAAAAGCACTGTTTATTCGAGACGAAAGTTTTATCTTTGCACAAAACAATGTGCAGAGTGAGTGCCTGCTTGGGTTCTGAGAGAGAAAGGCAATTTATGACTCGTATCTGTTTTTGTCATTATGTGTGACTGCTCCATCTTATAGTTGAGCTGATTATCTCCATAATAGCTTTTCCATGTACCTGTAAGCAAGTGGTAGGTGGATGCCTTCTCACGGACATTGGGCTCTGCATGTTTAAGTTGGCATACAGCTTTAGGTGAAATGAATTCACAGCAGACAGTGATCTCTCCCAACGAGAATGTAGCTTTCTAGTCTGTTCTTAAATAAAGACTCTGATCTTAAACCACACAAGGGATTTCTTTTCCTGCCAAGAGAAGGTACATTCAAGTTATAGATAGGTATTTCAGAGTTTTTGTTTTATTTTCCTCTAATAGTCTGAAGACTAATGTGATTCTGTTAGTATGAATTCTGCTGTTACGGCAGATTTTAGATACTAAGCAAACCATCCTAATTTGAGCAAATCGCAGACATCTGTATGGATGGGAAGCATATTTTGTGGTGGTGGGGAGGATAGTGGCAGGAGACTTGCAAGTGGCTGGGGTCCACAGGGACCCTGGCATGCCTATAGCCTCACATACTTAGCTGTCACACACCAGCCATGATGGCTCAGGATCCACTCAGACTTGTGGCAGAGTGTGGCTTTGCCTTTCCTCTCTTCCTACCTAGTTGAGTGGCTCACTGCCTTGGAACAGAGGGTGACTGTGTCATCCCGGGCGTGACAGTGCAAACTTGTCATTTCCTAATAGCGGTTCAATTAAGAACCTGGTTCTGAAGTTGCCTTTTTTGAGCTGAGTACTGCATGTTGTATTTCAGAAGAGTTTACTTCTGCCCAAACTGCAGTCTGTTGTTTAAGAAATGATGCAAAGATGAAAAGACAGAAAATACTCGTGTCTCCCCAAAATTGATTTTCTATTGCAGTATAAATATGCTGAAAGAATGATGTGTTCAAACTTTCTTAAGCTGGCTGGGTATCCCGGGGGTTAATAGTGTGCCCTTTTCCTTGGCAGACACGCAGTCTGTCATTCTCCTTTACAACTGTTATCTTTGACAGCATTTCTCCATTTTGAAGAAGAGCTGATGTTTTCTTGAAAGAGGTGATTTCTTAGTATCACAACTGAAAATGAGAAAGGCATGTAAAGAACACAGCCCTTCATTAGTTACTGTGTGTCTTATATAAAACTAGGAGCCTTACATGTGCTTTCTCATTTAATTTTCCCCATTTACAAGTGAGAAAAATGATAGGCAGGGTGATCATTCCTCTAACTATAGTATATGAATGAGTGACTATTAGAGCTAGAAGTTTTAGAAAAAAGTAGAATTGAGAATCAGCCATTTTATTTTTCTTCCAAAACAATGCTTCTCAGGTATAAGCTTCTCTCAAACCTGTCCTGTTATTGCAGCCAAACCACACATAATTGAAAGCAAGGTCATTTAAAAGTAAAGCTCAAAAAATTTTCCATGTCTTCCCAACTTAATTTCCATGTGGGGACTAAGGAATTTTCTAGCTTTAACTTCTAAGATTTCTGAATTAACCATTTCTGTCTGGGAAATCCCTAATCTAGTATAAAAGTTTAGAATTGGAAAAAAGAACTGGGGAAATTTTCTTTTTCCACATGGACATGTTTGCCTTGTAAGCGTGTGAGGCTGTAGGCAGTGCCCCTCACACACCAGCCATGCTGGCTCAGGATCCACTCAGACTTGAACCATGTGGCATCTGCAGCCTCAGCCTTTGCTGTTCCTGGTGCCATCCATGTGAGCAGGTGACAGAGACCTTCAGACCATTTTCCCTATGATCATTTTCCTTGAAGTGCATGTGCTAATTTCTTTAATCTGTTTTGTGAACTTTACTACTTTAATCTTGTCTGAGCAATTATGACATCATTTAAAAATAAAATTTAGTTAGTGCAGGATACCTGGAGCTAGGGAGAGGTGTATTTTGCCAGTATCCATTCATGGCAGAAAGCAGACTTACTCTCCCCAGTAGTCCTTTTCCTTCCTCTGCCTCCTTCCCTTGGTATACTGTGTCAGGGTGTTTGGTCTTAGTTCTGTGGGCAGCTTGCCTTTGCTGCTGAGTGCAGTACCACTGCTTCAGCTAGGATGCTGGGGGAGCCTGCTGTTCTATGGTTAGTTAGTTCTGCTGACCTGTTCTGTGGTTTGCTTCTTGGAAGAATGGAAATATGATTAACTGGTTACAGTTTAATTATCCTAACTGGAGTATTAATAGTAATACCACTTGATATTTGTCTTGATTATTAATGGTTGGTAAGCATTTATATATTTTTGATCTTTTCATAAGCCTGAAGCCAGGCAGATACTACTGTCACTATTACTATTACTCTGTTACTATGACCATTTTATAGGTAAAGAAGCTAAGCCAGTGGAAAGAAATAATAGAATCTAGTAGAGCTTTGGACCTCCTAGGTCTCCTGACATCTAACATGTTAAAATTACTTCTTTACTATAGTATCTTACCTGATAATATAGAAATGGGCTCTGTCTCTTTATTGGAGTATTCTCTGCTGTTGCAGTGGTCTGTAGAGTGGATTTTGGAGAACAGAGGAAAATAAAAATGTAGCTTTCTTTCTTACAGGCTTATTGAGTCATATTAACCATGGTGCTTCTTATGAAGAATATATAGGAATCATATATTTGACAATTCACAAACAAAACAGATGGCAAGATAATTCTTTGGGCAAAAGGTTGGGACTAGAAGGTAATGAGGACAAAAGTTAAACCGTATATAAGGATATTATGTCAAGTAATTTCTGCATTGTGGAGGAAAAAGGAATCTTCCACAAAAGAGACCATGGGAGAATAAGCAGATGCTTCTGGAGGGCTAACAAATTGGCCTTCTTTTTTCCTTCCCTCACAGCCAAATGATGACATGTCCATGCCTACCTTGCAGGATTGCCTAGAGTGTCTTAAATTGGTGACATAAACGTGCACTTGGCCAGTGAAGAAAGCAGAGGACCCCACAGTGTTCCCCTCTAATGGGCAAATAACTGAGGGAGTCCTCACTTTCTCTTTTCTGTTCCACACTAGTGGGGAAGCCCTTCCACGGAGTTCCTGAGAATAAGGAAAATTTCTCGTTAGGCATGAGGAAGATGAAGTTAAGCTCAAAAACTAGCTGACAAATGGGAAGGACAGAGGGAAACAAGGAAGGGATCATGACAGGGAACTCCCTGGCTGAAACTGTCTCCCTCTGGTTTATTTTCCCTTTTGCTTTGGGCTCATAGTCTCCCCCTCTGCCTGGGGTATTCTGCTCCCAGCTCTGACCAGTGGCTCAGCATTTGTAAAGTCCAGGTTAAATGTGTGTGGGAAATTTGGTCTTTTCCACCTTTGTGCTTCTGTCATGAAAGAGACCACATTTTCTCTTGGATTATAACCTTTTGTGGTCATGTCTCAAGCATCTACCAGCAGATAGGTATCAGTACCAGTTAGGCGCTGGGCACTGCACAAGATGCTTAGGAAAAGGAGATGCTAACTTGTTTGTGTGAGAGATGGAACAGGCACAGTGGATAGGAGTCAGTGGTCCTAATGCAAAGAGCCATTTGAGGCAAGTCCAGGGACTCATTCAATAAAGGAACTACTGTGGGGTTCAGGGTTGAGGACACTGTAACTGTCCCTCAGGGTGAGATCAGCTGCAGATAAAATGTGGAATGCCACTGTCCACTCACCCACTTGCATTCCTGAGTAGACGTAAAGGTCCTGGAAGGCAGAGTTCTTTTCTGACATTGTTTTTGTGACTAGTATAAATATTTGCTGCAAGAAAAATGGAAGTGATCCAGGCTTTTATATAGCTCCATAGTGTTTGCATGGTATATATTCAATGAATAGTTAGTGAATAAATAAATTAAATATTTATTTGCTTGATGTTTTCTGTTTTTCATGTGAAATAAACAGAAGCTTTAGAACCTCCCCCCATCGTGTGTAGCTTTAGATGGTCAGAACTTGCATCTCCCTTACAGCACTCCAGCATGGCCGGTGTCTGTCAGACACTGCTGGAAGGCTGAGAGAGGAAAGACAGGCAAACCCAGTCTCTTTTATGCTAATGAATTAGAATAATACTTATTGGAAATAGATGTTTACTTTATTAGAGGGAAATGTTTAAGTAAAATTTTTTAAAGTTCTTACATTTAGGATAAAACATTAGTTTTTAGTTTGCAAGAACAAATTTTCACCGAAATGAAAATTAAGGAAACTGTGCTTCCAAAAACAGCCTGTTACTTCAGTTTTGTTGTCCTTGTATTGTTCAAAACAGGATATTGTGACCATTGGGATTGTTTTCTCTTCATTGGTAACTTGGAAATGGACAAAGATTGTGCCAGAGTTATAATAGAAGAGGCACTAACGGCTCTTTGTAGTTTTATAGACATTTAACCTTTGTAGTGTGTTCCTGTTGCCATTTGATCTTCACAAACTCGTACATTAAAGAGCCAAGGATCACCTCCCATTTAACAGATGAAGAAGTAAGTCAGGTAATTGGCTTCTGGAGGGTCAAACAGGGAGCTTCCAGGGAGGACGAGACACAGGGCTCTTTCCCATGGCCATGCTGCTGCTCTGGCCAGTGCCTGTACTCAGGAGCAGGAGCAGGAGTACTGTCACGTGTGGGATTATGGAGTCTTGAGACATCCTGTAGGGCCCACAGGGCACGTGTGGTCGTTGCTTTCCATTTAGTGGTGGGAAAGTAGGTCACATGGGTCGAGTGGTTCTGCTGAGATCTGGCACTTGGTATTGGGGCTAACAAGGCTGATCCCACTCTTCTGAGACCCAGCGGCTCTGCTGGTATGGTGAGCTGCGGGAAGCCTGGCTTCTGAGAAGGCCTTTCCTTGTAGCTGTGCTGGTTGCGTGAATGGCAGCTCTCAATTACAGAGGCACTGAGGAATAAGGAGAAAGGGCAGAGACATTGTCCTCAGCAGCCTGTTTCTGGAATGTCACCCCTTGGGATGTCTGGACTTTGCGTCTGGTGTCGTGTGCAAGTCCGTTTTGTGCATTGCGTTAGAGCAAAGGCCCTGGAGTGAATTAACTCTGCCAGCAGGGAGTTTTGATGGATAAGTTATGTGGAAGATTAAAGTTCTTGGAACTAAACCCAGGACGAATTTGCTTATTTCTCTGTAAAAGATGAAATGTAACAGTGAACTATAGTTAGGTAAGAGGCCTTGTTTTTGTGGTATTTCAGATGGTAACTTAAGCTCTATCCTGTGCCTTTCCATAAGAATATTGTGTATTCTTCCTGAGCCATGTTTCAAACCTAAAACTCTCATTCTTTATTCCCACTGACATGGGCAAATTAGCTTTTTCTTTATTCCTTCCTAGTCTTAGGTACGTCTGTAGAAACTCTTAGGATCTCTGATCTGGGAAAGAATGTTATATTCAGCTTTTACCTCTCTCAAAATATAGAGGAGAAGCTGAGACACAGTGAGGTACTCACTGCTAATTTGAATTACAAGGACGGCTTTAAAATGCAGCCCTCTGGCTAGAGTGGGGACTGTTCCCTGTCCCCATCCTGGCTCCTTGATGCTGATCAAACTCAGGACCTTCCACCTGCGGCAGGTGTGGTGCCAGTGAGCTACTTTCCCAGCTGCTGGGACTATTGTTACAACTCAGCAGCTCATGGGTACCTACAGACTGCCCCCATTGAACCCATGACTTTTTTATTCAGTTACACCCCAACCTTTTTTAAATTGAGTTAAATTAAAACTATTTTGAGACAAGTCCTCATAAAGTCACTGAACTGCCCAGGTTGAGCTCAAACTTGCATCCTCCCAGAGTGCTGGAATTACAGGTGTGCACAGACTGCTACCTGCTTCTTGTCCTTTAGAAATGAGAGATCAAAAAGTGAGAGAGCCAGAGTCCTGCCACTGTGGGCATTTGTGCAGCACTCTTTACGTGGTATTTATCTGTGTATGTGTCTGTCTCCCACACCAGTCTACAGACAAGGGACTAAGTCATAGTCCTCTTGGTTGTTTTAACCCTGAGCACTGCGTGGTATGTGGAAAGCCCTCAAGGGTTTCTCGTTCTCAGCGCCCTGTTTTGTGTGAAGGTCAGCTCACCTGCAAGGGGAGGGAAGCAGGGCTCCTTTGAAGCACCCAGTGTCACTCATCTTTCAACAGGATCTCATCCAGACAGGAGCCTCATTAAAATTCATCTCCCCTGAAAACAAAATGAGAGTTCCCTCCCTAAAAAAGCAAGTGAGGAGCCCCTCCATAATGAGGCGCGGAGGGCAGCTGGTGAGATGAAGTGGAGATAAAACTTGGATGGACAGTCTTTGATGCTAAAATTAATATAAATTTGTGGGTTAAAGTGAAGTTTAAAGAGTTTCTGTAAGTATTCATAATTGTCTCTGTTTGTTATTGTAACCCTTGTCCTTGGGTTCCTTCTAGTCTGTGTGAAGAAAAAAAATCTTTAGTACTGATCTCAGCCTGGGAAGAAATGGCCGTCTGCCATTCCTCCACCGTACCGTGCAAATACAGACATGTTCACTTGCTTGTGGCCCAGTGAGCCCCAAGGAACTTGAAGGTTTTGTGCTCCGTGGTTAAGGACACCGTCTAAACTGCTGCCTTGGGAATAACCCTTCAAGAAGGAACTCACTGTGCAGCTTCTGGCTGCTGCAGACACAGTGACTTACTTCAGGCCTGCCCCAGAAGGAGATGGGAGTTTACACATTTGGTTTCCTGATAGCCTAGTCACCATTTCATTCCTGACCCGCCGTGCAAGTCCCCAGAAACCTCCTGCAGGACCATGTGGGTGTCAGGTGTGGGCTGGAGCAAGTGGAGTCTGGCCAAAGGCGGCTGTTGTCAGGTGACTCCTAGCCCACACTGTCTTCCCTAGAATACATGCTTGAGATTACATTTTCTTTTCTTAATCTGGGACACTTTGCCAAGACAGCAGACCAAATGGTGACTGAGTCTTGACCCCTCTCCAGGCCAGATGAACGTGGCCCCCAGTTGTACTGGGTCTGTCTTGGTGTCTTCCTTTGTATTCAGACCTTGAAGCCCCAGGGATCCCTTCTGCAGCCGACATGTTTTGTTGGAGTGAGATTGCAAAGAGTTAACACTTTTGCTTTTTCGGAAAGTTATCTGTGAAGAGTATTAGTTGTTTAATAAAGCGTGCCTGCCCTCCCGATGAACCCGCCAGTGACTCTGCAGCTGAGGTCATTCCAAGTTCACGCGGTGGACTTTTGACTGCCTTCTGTGTCTGTGAAAACAGTCGGCAGCTCCTGCGGGGATCATTCATTCAGGCCTGTAACACAAAACTATTGCCAATGGGCACCTGCTGGGGCGGCTTCCCAGGAGGGCTGGGAGGGAAGATACCAAACTCCTCAGGCATCTGTAGAGATAAGAGCCACAGGGGCTCACAGGGATCCCGTGAATCAGGCTGCCCAGGACCCACTGCAGGCCAGGAGCCCAATGTCAGGATGAGTCAGGAACCCATCCCATACCCTGGAGCTGTTGAGGCTGTGACAAAGAGGAGTGTGTGTGTGTTTGTGTGTGTGTGTGTAGAGGAGGAGGAGGAGGAGAAGGAGGAGGAGGAAGAGGTTTGCAGTGCATTCCCCAAATTTCCAGCACATTCTTTATTCCTTAGAAGAAAACAAATTAATGAGACTGAGCATTTGCTTATTTCTAATTTTAAATTGTCATTCATCCTGCCAGACAGTATATTGAATTTAAGTGCTCTTCTTAAGGGCTCTTTTTATGAAATTCTGTATACCACAAAGCCCAATTTTGCTACATTTTCCCTGGAAATATCTTGTTCTTGAGATCAGCTGCTTGAATTTTATACCTTTCCCCAACTTTGACACATCTGGGCAGTCAGTTCTGTAGGCTCTGTCGGAGACATCTCCATTTTTCTTGGAAAGTCCACTTTCTGACTGTAGAGGGCATTGCTGGGAGAGCTGAGTAGCTTAGTGTGGGATGTGTGCTCCTGAATTTTAGCTGCACAGGCAGCTTGGTGTGATGGTGAAATGTCAGAGAATGCAGTTTCTGGAAAATACCGGGTAGTTGTAGCAAATCCTATATCTTCAGTCACATGCACTAAGAAGAGTTGATTTACCTGCTCTTTTGCTTATTTCATGATGCATTCCCTGCATCCCAACAAGCAGTAGACTAAAACAAGCTGGTAAACATGTAGCGTTTTCTTAATCTGCCTGGTAGTAATACATTTTTGAAAGCAGTTTTGTTCTCACACAAGCCCTACCCTTTCTTATATCCCTCTGATACATTTCACATAAATTTGTCTTTGTGTTCTGCAACATTTATATTAATCTTGGGTTAATCTCCTATTGTACTACATGGTAACCATGCTAGGAAATTCCGATCAAAAGCCAACAGTCTGTTTCCTTCATTCTGGACTGTGATGTATCTACCCTTCCTCAAGAGTGACAACAATGTTAATTTTGTATCTCTTTAGCTTTGGTCTCCCATAATTTGTTACCAAAGTTGATCAGGCAGCTTGTCCACTTTCATGCTGTTTGTAAACTGCAGTTGCATTGCATGTGAAATGTTACATGTTACTCTTACACTTAAGTATTTATATGCTAATTGGCATTTATCTTTATTCCTCAGTATTGCTGTGTAGAAAACAAGATAGACACTGTACTTCTTGCACCATTGAAGTGAATTTTGAATTTAACTTAGTAACTAAATGGCCATCTTTAGAAGTAGCAGTAGCTGAGCTGGGGATTTTAGCTCTAATTACATGAAAAGTTACCCAGGCACTCCAGCACCCCACCCTGGGGAGATAGTATGTGTGAGGCCCTGGGTTCAATTTGAGACAGCTGCACCACTGCCATACACCCAAAGAAAGTACCACCAAATGTATTGATTGCCTTCCTATGTGCCAAGTGGTATCCTGAGTCTTCATACAAACTGATCCATTTACTTTTCATAATGATTTTCTAAAGGGCTGATTGATAGGTGGGAATGCTGAGGCTTAGAGAAGTCAATTGACTTGCCTGTGTTTGGATCGAAAGCTGGGCCCAGAAGCTGGACTGCTTGAGAGTGCATAGCCTTAGCTTGATCAAGGAGACTTTGTTCCTAGACTCCTCTGCAGTTAGAATTAACTACACAAGACTGTACTCTCAAGGGGCGCCGAGACTTGAAGTTCCAGTCTAAAGTCATTTCCTGCAGTGCCCTTTTGTATAATTAGATCTTTTGTAGATTCTGCACTCTCTGGGCCAAAGTGTACAGCCATAAACCAGGAAATGGTTCTAACTTGATCCGAGATACTTAGTGAAGGCATTTTAACTTCCTCTGAGCTCCACATACAGAACTGACTAAATAGAGTATAAAAGGTGTAACCTCATGTTATGTTCTATAGTATGTGTCCATCTAGTCTCCAGCTGTATGTGGACAGCTAGAAATGCCAGGCTCTGCACTGGGCACCAGGGAGACAAGTGTGATTAAAACAAGTCTTCCTCCCTGCAGGCTCAGGGGTAGCAGGGGCAAGGTGGTAGCAACAGTGCATGCAGGAAGTTGTCCAGGGGCCAGGCTGTAGATCACATGGGTTCCAGTGGGCTCCTAACAAAGGAGCAGACTTCTTAGCCAGGACAAGGAAGGCTTACACAGAGAGAAACATGCGGCTGCATTATTGAGTATAAGGAGATGTGTGCCTTGTGGATGAGAGAGGGTGGGGCACAAGGAGGCATGTAGCTGGGAGTGAGAGGCAGGAAGCTGCAGGACTTGGGGCAGGGTTGGAGGCACAAGGCTTGACAGTGGGCCATCCTGCTGTCTGCTTAGGAGCAGGCTGACCAACAGCTCTCCCCCTCACATGACTGGTAAGGGAAGAGACCAAGCTGAGTGTTTGACTGTGAGCCCCGTATTGCTGTGATGTGACTATGATCTGCGTACAGCCAAAGCTAACAACTTGCTTTTCCAAGTGTTTTTGTGTATTTGGGCATAAGAGTTACACCTGTTGCAGAGAAAGTCAAGATAAACAAAAATTGACAGACTAGGCCTGACTTGTTCGTTCTTTATGTAATCATACTAGAGCTCAAACCATGGCTTGTTTGTTGTGGGTAGACTGCACCAAACTGTCCCCTGTGGCCAAAGCAGCCCTGTCTATTGCTCAGTCGTTCTGCCTTAGTGTTTGCTGACATCTAAGCATCTTGGTCTAGATGCTTAGAAAGCCACTCTCCCCAGAGCCTCACAACCTCTAGCCCAGGTTCCTTGTTTAAGGAAGAAGGTTCTTTGCACCTCGTCTAAACCAGCTGGGCTGGAAAGGTAGGAAGAAAGCAGGTAGCAGGCTCAGTAGCAATCTTCCCTCCCTCAGGCTCAGGTACAGCAGGGGGATGTGGTGGCAACAGTGCATGCAGGAAGTGGTCATGCTGCTCTGAATAACTTGCCACCTGGTAAGTGACATCTTTACCATTGATCCCAAAACTGCTTTGTTGGGAAATTATCAGACCCCATTTGACCAGCCATTTTAAACTGTTGGGTCATATGTTTTACACATAGTTAGACCAGGTGTGTCTTACATTGAGAGAAAAGAGCACACCGTATATAGGAATGTGTTTCTTGGCTCCTCCGTCCCCTCTGTTCCAATCAGCCAGTTATTTCCTGCAAATCCCTCCTTTCCTGATTTCACTCTAGACATCTAATAGTGCCCAAATTCTAGTGTGGAAGTTTAGGACATGCATGGATTAAAAGGGGATATTCACATTTCCCTTTAGGCAAGACCAATTGCTGTTTTTCTGCACAAGTTTAGACTCAGCCCAGGTTGGTTTCCTGTTGACTTCTTGGAGCCTTTGAACCTAGTGTTTTCCCAGTGCTCCAGATTGTCGTGCTGGATGGCATCTGTCCAGCTCTTGGGTGGGGAGATGGGCTTGGTCCTTTGACCCAGAGTTGAACTTAGGTAGGGCAGCTTGACAGACAGGTAAAGGAGAGGCTGCTTGTGCAAAGCTGGCAGAATGTCTGTCAGGATGATGCCCGTGTCCCTGGCTTTCTCAGCACACCCCTATCACTCAAAACCTTAAAATGTGGGGCTGACTATTGTGCCCTTCACATGGTGGGCTGAGTCACTGTGACAGGGCTTGGAGAAATTTGCATGTGCTGTGGTCTCAGTGTGGAGCTCCTAACCCTAAGGGAGAGGGGGACTTGGGGAAATGCTCAGAGCCCTTTCAACAGAGACCCTTGCTGGGTATAGTGGTTTACACCTGTAATTCCAGAACTCTGGGAGGCTGAGGCAGGAAGATCACAAAGTTCCAGCCCAGCCTGGGCTACTTATTGACCTAGTGAGACCCTGTCTCAAAATAAAAATGGAAAAAGGGCTGGGATATAGCTCATGCCCTGGGGTCAATCCCCAGTAAAAAGATGGAGGGGGAGGAGGACAGAGAAAGAGAGAGAGAAACAGAGAGAGACAGACAGAGAGACCCAGTCCTAACATTTGGCTCCTCCTTTTTGCATGTGGGATTCTACTGCAAGACAGTCTGAGCCCTCACATATACCAAGTCTGCTCTTGCATGGACCTTGGACTTTGAGTCTCAGAAATAGAAGAATCAAATGCCACCCAGTTAATGGCATTTTGTTTTAACAGTCCAAATGAACCAAGCAGCACATAATACGAGATGCCATTTCTTTAAAATTTCCTTGATTTATAGTTTCTTCTATTGTGGGGAGAACACAGCACTGTACATAGTGCTTGCTGAATGGGTGAACCTCAACATCTCAGTTATCCTCTGTGAGCCCCAAACCCCAAAATTTCCAACATTCAGAGAAAGTTCACTACTGTTGGGATGTATGCACAGTAAAGCCAACTGCCTTATACATTCTTATCTCAGTTTTCTCTCCACAAATACTCCTAGCACTATACTTTGGACACTTGTGGTTTGAATTAGAATAAAAATTTGAAATGTAAAGAACCAGTACAGTACTTGATGGATTCCTGTGTGCCAGATGAAATTTAAGGTACTTCATACTCCCTTTTTTGTTCAGTGCAGGGGGTTAAACCCAAAGCTTTGCTCATACTAGGAACTGAACTACACCCCCAGATCTGTTTCACTTTTTGAGACAGTGTCTTGCTAAGTTGCCAGGGTTGGCTTTAAACTTAGGATCCTCCTGCCTCAGCCTCCTGAGTTGCTGGGAATGTAAGCTACTGTGCCTGGCTACTTTAGTTATTTATTTAGAGACAGGATCTCACTTTGTAGTTCAGGCTGGCCCTAAGCTCAACCTAGAACTCACAACAATCTTCCTGCCTCTGCCTCCCTAGTGCTGGGATTACAGGTGTGAGTCACCAGCCCTACTTTGTTGTATGTGGTTACCTGGGATAAAATCCAGGCCATCATGCTTGCAAGATAGGCGCCAGAACCACTGAGCTAAATCCTTGGCCATAAGCCACTTTAGTTTTTTAAAGTTTTTATGTTTTTAAATAGAGTATGTTTATTAACAGTAGGAAAACACCCACGCTTATAGTGATGATGTACTAAATCTTACCTAATGACATAGATACAGTACTGAATTCTCCTGAAAACCTGTCAAATGCTTTCCATTAACACACAACAAAACATGGCATCTATTTCACAGTGAGAAAAAGTAAGGTTCATCACAAAAACAGATTTGCTGGATTGTTTTTTGTTTGAGACAGGGTCTCACTGGGTACTTCAGGATGTTCTTGAACTCACTATGTAGCCGAGGTTGGCTACAAACTCATGAAGATCCTCCTGCCTCAGTCTTGCAAGTGCTGGGAATATAGGCATGTGCTACCATACCCAGCAATTTGCTGGATTTTAATTTTAAATTCTAGAGATACATTTTAAAGATTAAAAAAAAAAAAAGAAAAATAAGATTTACCTGCAAAATAAAAAGTCTTTGTATATAACTCATTATTATCTTTATGCTCTTGTGATGTAAAACACTTAAAAACTTTTGAACTCTAGAAATTTTGAACAGTTAATCTATTTGGCTTTAATACTGTCTAAATTCTCTTCCAAGAAACATGTTAATGTTTTCGGCTCACTGGTCCAATGTGGATGGGAAGTTCCATTTCTTCTTCTTTGGTGGCTCCTCCTCAGAGCTGCTCTCTTGTGCTGCTGCTGCTGGGGGAGCTGGATTGTGAGTCCGAGTCCAAGGAGGAGGAGGAGGTGGAGGCGAGGCGGCTGAGGATGATGAGCTGGAGGACCTCTCCGTCAGAGTCACTGTCCTCAGAGGAGGAGGAGGTGGATGTGCTTCGCTCTGAAGAAGAGTTACGGGCTGCACTGTCACTGTTGTCACTACTGGAACTAGTTACGCTCTTTGACTTTTTTTTTTTTGTTATTCCTTTCTACTTTAGTTTCTTCAGTACTTTGCTGTAATAATGTTTTCTTTTTCATTTTAAAGCTTTCTTTAGTTCTTTATGACCTGTGTAGGTGTTTTCTTTTTCCAGTGCATTCATAAGTCCATTGTCCAAATTCCAAGCATTTCTGACACCTTACATGTTGCTTATTTGCTTCAGCCTATCTGTAGACTACGAGCTGGTTCATGGGAGTCACCATCTTAGTGTGGTGCTAACTTTTGGGAAACTCTGAGGAAGGAGCAGAGATTTCACATCAGACCATTTTATATTTTTTAATCAGTTCTCCATCTTTCTGTAAATTGCTTGGATACCTTGGAGTTGTCCTTTATACCTGTTTGTTACACTGCCTGTCCACTTCATCAGCAAATCCTAGCAGGTATACCAAAATCTGGGCATAGCTAAAGACATGGCATTTGAAAAAGACAGAGCTCTCTGAACTACAGAATTTCAAGTTCAAATGAGCAGCCTTGTTGGTCTTTTGTCCTCATTCTGGGACTTACTAGGGAACCCATACTTGTCAGTTCCAGCCTTGGAATAAAATGATTGTCACCCCTTGGGTTGACACTCTAATATGCGCAAACAGTCCTGGCCCAGGCCGTGTATCTAGAATGAAGGGGAGGTGGTGGACTAAATTGACACCACTCGCCTGTGAATTAAAAGGCTTCTGCCAGTAAGACCCTGGGTGGATGGGTGTGTGTGTGTGTGTGAGTGTGTGTGTGTGCGTGCACGCGCACGTGTGTGTGCGCATGCATGCATGCTGGTTAAAGTAATCTTAGCTGGATGTGCCAGCACATGCCTGTAATCCCTTGAGGTGAGAGGATTCTACCATAAGTTTGAGGCCAGCTTGGGCAACTTAGAAGACACCATCTAAAAATAAAAAGGATTAGAGATGTAGCTCAGCAGTAGAGTGTTTTTCTAGGTTGCATAAAATTTCAATCCCAGCACTGCCCAAAAAGGGAACAGTTTCCCAGATTTATTTGCTCATCTTGTTCTTTGAAGTTCTGCAGTTCATTTTAAATCAATTTTGCTGTCTTCTCTTGCCAACTGAGAAAGTTTGTGACACTCATCTCAAGATTTAAATATATCCAACCAAGAAATTGTTGCCTCACTGTCTCTGTGACCGTTTGTAGACTCCCTTGGTGAAGGTTCTCTGCCTGCTCCATCCTTGCCCATCAGCAAAGCCACAGGTGCTAGAAAGGCAGTGATACCTGTGCATCCGGCTTGGCAGTCCTGCCTTCTCTTCCATCTTGGCCTTGGGTGCTGGATGTCTCCCCTCTCCCTGAGGTGCTGCCTCTCAGCTGCAGCCTGAGGAGATGCACATGGGTACTGGGCTTACTTGGCAGAGGCGTGAAGCAGTCTGACCCAGGAGTTTGCAAATCTGCTCCCAGTGTTTCTAGTCGCACACTGAAGCTGTCAGGTGTGCTTATGCCTTCAGTGAGTAGAAGAGGAGCGGGCAGCAGCAAGAGTGTACTGGAAGAAGGGGAGGCATTCTTCAGCCGTGGAGGGGTGGAAATAGCAAGAGCTGGAGTGTGAACGAGAAGGAAGACTAACGGAAGGCATGTTCTTACAATTAGAGCGATTGAATTATAGCGAAGTCTGAGTGGAGGAAGAGGCCAGAATAGATTGAAGAGACAAGAAAAGACAGTCAGTGGAGCTATACTCAGGGCTAGCTCACAAAGACATGCAACAGGGGAAGGGTCAGAGTCAGCACATTAGTTAAGTGAAAAATGGAGGGGACGCAAAGGGTTTTTTGTTAATGGAGTGGAAGATAAGTGAGGTTAGTGCTAAAGAGCTGAAAAGAAATGCAGAGCAAATGCTGTCACACTCCAGCAGGGTTCCAGGCACCAGAGTACCCCCC